>JZLH01S0188706.1:0-23199 GCA_001188425.1 Eucidaris tribuloides | reverse complement strand
TCGGGACAGTTACCCTAATTTTACAGAGATCACAAAATCTGCATGTACAAGAAAAGACATAGGGGCCTAATAGAACAACATGTAAAGTAGGACGAGGGGACAATTACATTAACAAACAAAACAAGACATAAGGAAGGTGGAATTTTTGGATGGGGGTAAATTAAGTTTCAAATAATAAAAACAGCTTCAGTGTTTTCTTAAAAATATTTATGGACGAGCAGGAAATAACTTCGTTAGGTAGGGAATTCCAAATAATAGGTGCCGTGTATTTGAAAGAAAATGAAACATATGTTTATCACATGCCCACAGATGGTATTTTAGCTGATTTCTGGTATTATAACCATGAACACATTTATTTTGAGTAATCATGTTGGAAATTATTTCAGGAAGAAGATTTTTTGAATGCTTATAAAGTAATATAGCGATATTATATTTGTTTAGTTGATAGATGTTAAGTATTTTTAAAGTTTGAAACAATGGTTTAGTGTGGGCAAGCGGATCAGAGAATATACATACATGTATTCTTACTATTCTTTTCTGTATTCTAAACAAGTATTGCAGTTTGGTAGGATGAGTATTTGCCCAGACAGCATTACAGTAAGTAAAGTAAGGTAAAATGAGCGTATTAAACAATGAGATAAGAATTGATTGCGGCACTATATGGCGTAGTTTGTTGATGACACCAATATTTTTTGATAATTTATTATTTGTACATAAAATTTGATTTTGCCAAGATAGGTGTTCATCTATCAATACTCCAAGAAATTTTGTTACGCTTACCCGTTTTAAATTTACATCGTTGATTTTGAATAACAAATTGTTTAATAAATTCATTGATACATGCTTTTGCTTGTTGTGGAAATACATAAAATTTGACACATGTTGAAGTTGCATGTTTAATGAATTTGGTAATGAGAATATATTATTTGATGAAAAAAGAATATTGGTGTCATCAGCAAATATAATAAATTTCAAAACATTACAACAATTAGGTAAATCATTTACAAATAGTAAAAACAGAAGTGGCCCCAAGATCGACCCCTGAGGCCACATGTAATTTCCTTTGGATGAGATAATACACCGTCAAAAGATACATATTGTGACCTATTAGATAAATAATTTTGAAGCAATTTGAGTGGTAGTCCCCTAAACTCATAATATTGTAATTTGTTAAGTAAAATGTCATGGTCGATAGAGTCAAAGGCTTTGCTTAGGTCAAGGAAAACTCCTACAGTATGTAATTTTTGGTTTAATGAAGAAACAATGTAATCATGTAAGTCAATGAGGGCCATTTCTGTTGATACATTTTTACAAAAACCATACTGACAAGGGTTCAAAAGATTATTTTCATCAATAAAAGAATACAAACGATTATATACAATTTTTTCTAAGATTTTAGAGAAGAAAGGGAGGATGGATATAGGCCGATAATTTGAAACACTATGGCGATCATTATTTTTGTATACTGGAATAATTTTGGCAATTTTCAACTTTGAGGGGATAATACCAGTCATTAATGAGGCATTGAAAATGTAATTCAAAGGTTTTAATATACAATAAATAATCTTTTTTATGACACATGGATTAATTTCATCAATGCCACCACTGCTGGAAGTTTTAAATTTGTTTACTATATTGACGATTTCATCTTCGGTAACAGGTTTGAAATATACAGATTTTACAAATGGTCTTGGTAGGAAACGAGCGTGATCTAGATTATTATTTACAGATATTAAATTGCGTATAGATGGCCCAACGTTAACAAAAAATTCATTGAAATGATTAGCAATAAGATTGGAATCATAAACATCAATGTCATTCACACGTATATATGAGGGTAAAGATTTACAAGATTTACATAATAAATTATTAATAATATTCCAAGTCTTTTTCATATTGCCTTTATTACTATTAAATTGATTAATATAATACAATTTACGAGCTTGTCTTATTTGACGATTAACTTGGTTACGCAAAGATTTGTAACTGTTTTTATTATTAGCTGTTGGATTTAAACAATATTTCTTGAATAATTTATTTTTATGTTTAATTCTCTTCAACAATTCAGGTTTAATCCAAGGTTTTTTAATATTGTTCTTTCTATTTTTTTGTTTTTAATGTAAGATTTTTTTGTAATATGATAAAAATTTGTCCACAAAATAATTGTATCCTATTTCAGGGTCTAAAGTATTCAATACATCATTCCAATTGATATTGTATAAGTCTAAACAGAGGGAATTGGTGTTGTCATTTATTTCTCGTATACTATATGATGAGCTAAATTTTTTCATGGAATTGATTATGTGTTATTTGAAAAATAGGAATATGATCAGAAATGTCATTGAAAAATACACCGGAAGTAATATTAGATTCATAATTGTTACTTAAAATATTGTCAATTATAGAAAAAGAATTTGAAGTAACTCTCGTTGGTTTGTCAATTAAAGGAAGGAAAGAACGCAACTGAAGTTCATTCAGGAATTCACTCACATTGGTATTTGAATACTTTAAAAAGTCAATGTTAAAATCCCCCATGATGTAAATTTTCTTGTTTTCTATATTTAAGTGATCAATAACAGTACCAAGAGAGTGTATGAAATTATTTATGTTGGAATGAGGTTTTCTATATATGATACCAATTATAATATTTTTACTTTTTGGAACTGTAATTTCAATAAAAAGAGATTCGTAATCACTTAAAGTTGCTAATACATCTTCCCTAATCTTGAAATTTAAATGATTTGCTACTAGAAGACCAACCCCACCCCTCTCTACCATTATCGCGATCAGAATGCAAAAATGAATATCCATCAACATGATACAATATTGGTGTATGAGGCTGGATCCAGGTTTCAGAAAAACCATAAATTGAAAAGTTAAAAGAAAGAGTACTGATGAAATCTGATATTGCATTAAAGTTCTTATGTAAACTTCGAGCATTAAAATGCAAGATACTGAAATTATTATTATTACAACGTTTATATTCAGAGATAAATTCATCTTCAAGGTAGTATTTACAAGGTATAGAAACGTTTACGTCAAAGTTCATATCATCATTCAAAAGGAATTTATCGAGATTGTTTTGTGAATTATCAAATAAATTGTTCAACTGGGCAATGTTAGGTAAAGAAGGTTTATTATACAACAATTCATGAAATTCTGTATTGTCTAAGTGATTGAATGGGAATATTGTTTGGAAACAGAGTAAACAAACTGGATTAACAGAATCATTCTGAGGTAATTCAGTATTGGAACAGGACGAGCAAAAACAATATTACAAACAGAGCAAATTTTAGAGCAATTTTCCACCAGACATTTACAGTTTACACAAAACATAGAACATATACAATAAGACAAAATTAAATGATCAAAATGCAGGTATGATGAAACTAATATAAAAAATCTAGAGAGCGTGAAAAAATTTAACAATTTTTTACCTTACAGTTACAGTATACCCTGACATAAAAAGTATTCAAACACACACACTCAAAATATATGAAATAAGTTACAAATAATAGGAGATTATCTAGACTTACATACAAAAGAAACGATAAAAATGCTCAGGATAACAAGTTCGTAACATATAATCAATTTATCGGAGATACTGGTTGGCACCAACCAGAAGAGTTCTGTCCGAAATAGTTCATAATTTGTTGATGGTTTCTTTACATGCGATGTGTTTTTTATGTGTGATTTATAAATCTCTATAATTAAAATAGTTGGCAATATTCTGGCTCTAAACATGGATTACCTTTTTATTGATACACACTGTAGATTAGAATGTTTAAATAACTTACATCGACATACCTTTCAGACCTGTACTTGTTTTAAAGGTATTGGCTAACATTTACCACAGTTAAAAAAATCTGAGCTACATGATTCCCCATGCTACCATTGTCTTTGGCAAGGTCTAATAATGACGCCCTGAAAAAAATTGCTTATCAAAATGATTATTTAGTGCTTTTAAAAAAGTGAAAATCGTAAGTTGATCGGATTCACCTGCCCATTTTCTCCCATAGACTTACTGTGTGTACATCTAGGTTATTTAAACTTGCCCCGAGTTTTAATTGTTTATTCATGCACAACTTGCCATTGGCAGTGTAACTTTCCAAGTTTGTTTTATTCTAGGGTGTTTATTTGTCCATATGAACACTACTATGTAGTTCAAATATCAAAATTTGACAATTTTTTAAATTGAAGCTCCACAATGTTAGCCTATCACTTTAAGGTCTGGCCTACATTTTAAATAGCTCCTTCGCCTTATCTTATCTTTTCCTGTATTTCTGAGTTTTTCTCTTCTTGGCTGCAGGCGTTTTCACACGCTTTGGAGCTTGTGTCTTTCGGGAGGCTCCTGTCTTTTTAGCTGTCTTCTTCGTCGTTTTGCTCCGCGCGGTGGCCACACTCTTCTTTGGTCTCTTTGGAGTGCGTTTAGGTTGACTGGAAGCCCTCTTCCTTTTCCTACAACCACTGTAACGAAAAAAATGGTGAAAATGTATTTTCGTTGGTAGACCAATCAATCTCATCGCATGTTCATTCCTTTTCATTCCTTTTCATTCTCTTGGAGTGCAGCACGGATCTATGGGGTTTTCAATAAAAAGAAAGCACTTTTATGTTTTGTGATATTCTTATCCTGGCGGTCCGAATTGCTGAATAAATAATGTGAAGAACAATTGTAGAACCATGGACCTAGTAGTCATGGTAGAACTGAGGTTAAGAAAAGTGGACATACATGAATAAATAAATAAATGAATGAATCAATCAATCAATCAATCAGTCAATAAATAAATAAATAAATAAATAAATAAATAAATAAATAAATATCCCTATACCATGTCAAACGAAAAGTGAAGAGGTATTGCAAAGAGACTGCCAAAAAAAAACACACCCAAGAATATAAGAAATCTGGTCAAATTGAGAACTATCTATACAAAAGTGATGGCCGAAGACATGGTATTGAGATATACCATGTAGTATATTTTGTGTCCAAAACGATATTTTCTTACTGCCTTTTTTGTGTGGAACTTGCTTTTTCTATGATGAAATTTCGGCTTTTCTCACCAATGCAAATTCTAATGAGAACGACATAACCTATATCTCGGACTATAAACGTCTGTGCTTCCTGAAGGGTCCTGTATTTCCACTTTTTCCCCCAATTTTGACACGAGGTTAAGCTTTGTTTCTGTTATTGACTTGTTTTCGTTTATAATGATGCTATATTCATATTTACGTTGTTGATTTAATAAAAATTTAAAATATAACGAAAAAGCAATTACATATTGATATTTACTAGTATACAAATACATTTATGTGCATTATGATTAGTATATATTGTAACTTGTGAACCATGTCATTTAATTGTATTGATTTCTGTTTACATGTTTGGAAATAATAAAAATGAAATGAAATGAAATGAAATGAAATTGATGTTCCTCAATCGGATTTGTTGATTAATATCTACATTGTCTTCTACAGGAGCAAATGCCGCCATTTTAGTGGACATAATTTTTTACTGCTTGTGTCCTGCTGGTGTTTGTTAAATTTCCTACAGTTGTGCGTGTATTACGAGTAAAGTTATACATAGTTCATTTTAAAAGCGGTTAATATGTTCTCACTTACTTGCTTCCAGAGATCTGCGTTAACTTGGCCTTGGTACCCGTAATCGCTGGGGATGTCGCCACCTGTGAATGATTACCTAAATTTGACAAAACGAACAAAGGGTAATGACCTCAAACGATTGGAAGACCAAAAATACCGATTTAACAACTGAAAATATTTATACGAATAACATTTAGATGGTTACTGTAACATTCTGCCTAATATCACGTCATGACATGATAACAACTATTTTTCGTAAACCAAACTTACCCACCAATCACTCTAGTTACCCACACCCTTGATTTTTTTTTGTTTCTGGATCCATCCCTGGCATTCTTTATGGAAATTAATTGATGTTCATTTGATAAATTATATGTGTGCAATAATGCCGCGTAGACAATAGACCGTTTGATCGTTATATCTTGAATTTTTAATGGTTGTTGCGAATCCAGAATATAATCCATTCACCAATATATTTTATATGAAGGGTTCAGTAACGTGATTAAGGTGTTACTGTTTCTCTACAAGAAATTTCCGGAATTCTCACGAGGTACCTGGAAGAAATCAACGGTCTCGCCCATGAAGCCTCCAAACCTCGACTCTCTTGATTAATGATGATATTTCCAACTGAATATTCCAATCATTCAAATGTCGTTAACCTGATGGGGTTTGTTTATTATCAAACTATATAACTGTTATATCAAACGTCAGACCTATTTTTCGTGTAGTCTTCTCGTTTTAATATTTGCCATTTGTACAATATAATTTGATGTAATGCTGAATCAGACTGATAATAGCAATAACGGAATGTAAGACGATTATTCCTTACCCACATTGATTATGTTGACTATCGGCTGCTTGTTGTTCGTTGCCATTTCTGTCCAGGGAAACCTAAACAAAACGTGACAACCCACAAACGAGAAAAAAAGTGATTACATTAGCATTGTTTTTGTTGTACTCTGTGTTTATAATCTTGGTGATAGCAACCTTCATAATATAATAAAATCAAATGCTTGATCTGTTATTTCTAATAGCTCAGAAAACAGAGTGATCCAACTGGACTTAACCTGTAACCAGCGTCTTTCCTGGCGGTGGCACTACCACTGGGCTACACTGGGTGACAGTATAACATTTGAGAAATGTCAAACTTTGCTATCTGACATATCTCACAGTGTATAAATGGACAAATGAACACCCTAGAACACAAAACTTATGGAGACTTATGGTGTCACTTGTAAAATATGTACAGATAAGAATCGGAACATGGATTATTGTCAGCTGACGAAAATTCTGCAACAAAGCAGTCTATTTGGAAATCTTGAATAGTCGCTCAATGATTTTCAGCTTTTAAAAGCACTTTTTGATCGTTTTGAACTGCAACCTTATCAGCGACACTGGTAGCATGGAGAATTATGCAGGTCAGATTATTTAAACTGTAAAACATTGTTATACAATGCCTTTAACTAAGTTCAGGTATTCAAGAATTAAACTCTGCTCTACTCTGCTGGTTCATTATCCATAGGCTGTCAGTATAAAATTTATATTTTAATACAGGTTTGTAGAAACAGAATTTGCATACTTTTTGCTATACTCTCTGTTTATAATATGTTTCAAATGGCACCGATCGTCATAATAATCAAGGATCAAAATACCTTCCTGCACTTACTACATACCTACTATACAGTGTGTTTCAAAAAAAAAGTAGACACTTAGAAAAAAACGTTATTACATCAAAAATCATGATCTTGAGATTATTTTTTACATGAATATTTTACCTTGGATCTAAGCTATCTGATGAAACTGTTGGTATTGAAAGTATTTCACGCATGAGTGATCACAGCCCACTTTTGTTCAATCGGCCAAAAATGCATTTGCGCATTGTGTTCTTACAGTCAATGTTTAATGCCTCACAGACCGGTGCTGAAGGAGCTCTGAACTAATGTGCACAAGTATTGAATCCTCAGCATGCTCAGAGAAGAGCTAATATCAATTCTGTGACAAGAAAGACAAAAATGAAGCAATGATTCAGATACACCCCCCTAAAAAAGAAAAAAAGTCATTTTTTTTGTCAATTTAAGTTCACCTTGCAAACATGACATTGTCTTCTTTTTTAGGGGGTTGTATCTGAATCATTGCTTCATTTTTGTCTTTCTTGTCATAGAATTGAAGTTTGGGGTAGTAGCTACAAAAGCCACCTAAATTGTATATTTTGGGCACAGAAAATGGCCATGAGAGCAATTACATTTGCCCCACTTAGAACAAGTTCTGGGCCTTTATTCACCAGTCTAGAAGTTTTAGATGTTTTTGATCTGCATAAACTTGCAGTATCAACTTTTGTATATGATTTACACAAGGGACATTTACCGCATTTTTAACACAGTATTATGAGATGATGAATCATGCATACGGGACTAGAGGCGAAGAACATTCCATGCTTAGACTCCCGAAATGTAAAACGACACATGGTACATTTTCTTTCGCTTTTGTTGGAACGAAGTTCTGGAATAGCTTGCCCCAAAATATTCGAGAAGAAAGAACAAGGTTTTTATTTCGAAGAAACCTAAAAAATAATTTGCTAAATAAAGTTTAGTGATTAAGAATACTTATGTTTATTATAATCTATATTGAAAGAATAAATACTTTAGAAGGGTAGACGTTATAATGAGCATTTGTAATGTAGGTATGATGGGAGAACCATTCACGACTAGCACTTGTGCTAACTTTTGGTTTCTCCTTTTAACAACATTCTCTTTTGTTTTCAGAACCTTTGCCCATGCATATGTCTATACAAACTTATTCATGTTTTTGTCTTTTCATTTTACAACATGTCATAAAGACATTGTATCAAATACACCACAATTTGCTAGTCTTATGTAAGATAAATATGTAATTATATATGCATGAATAGCTGTAAATACCTTACATTATTGTATTCTCATAAAACTTCATGGTATCATATATATATAATTTCATGTTATCATGTACGATTTCATGTTATCATATTCTTATCATATTCTTATATAATTTCATGTTAATAACATGTTCAAATGTCCATATGTAATGTTGTTAATAAATTCAACTCAACACAAGAATTGATATTAGCTCTTCTCTGAGCATACTGAGGATTCAATACTTGTGCACATCAGTTGAAATCTTCTGCAGCATCGGTCTGCAAGGCATTAAACATTGATTATATGAACACAAGTCTGTGCGCAAATGCATTAACAAATTCGACAAAAGTGGGTTGTGCTCACTCATGCTTGAAATACTTTCAATACTAACAGTGTCATCAGATACCTTAGATCCAAGGGAAAATATTCATATTAAACTAGAGCAATTCGGCCACGCGCGGCCGATGGGGTATGCCTCCGCACCCCGGTCCCATTCCAATTTTATGTATTCGGGGCGATGTGACCTTTGACCGTTCAACTCTAAAATCTCATCAGTTCATCAGTGCCTATAATACATAATTCACCCAAGTAACATCAATATCTGACAAGCCGTTCTCAAGTTATCATGGTAACAAGCCCAAATCAGAAATATTTTAGGCCATGTGACCTTGACTTTTGACCATTCAACCCCCAAATCTAATCAGTTCAATGTTGCCTTATAATACATACTTCACCCAAGTTACATCAAAATCCAACAAGCCATTCGTAAGTTATCATGGTAACGAGCCCAAATTAGACATGTTTTAGGCCCTGTGACCTTGACGCTTCACCGTTCAACCCCAAAGTCTAAGTAGTTCATCGTTGCTTTATAATACATACTTCATCCGAGTTACATCAAAATCCGACAAACCATTTTTAGGTAACGAGCCCAAATCAGATATGTTTTAGGCACTGTGACCTCGACCTTTGACCTTTCAACCCCCAAATCTAATCAGTTCATTGTTGCCTTATAGTGCATACTTCACCCAAGTTACATCAAAATACAACAAGCCATTCTTAAGTTATCATGGTAACGGGCCCAAATCAGATTATGTTTTAGGCCCTGTGACCTTGACCTTTGACCTTTTAACCCCAAGATCTAATCGGTATAATGCATACTTCACCCAAGTTACATCAAAATCCGATTAGCCATTCTTAAGTTATCGTGGTAACGAGCCCAAATCAGACATGTTTGGTATTGTGACCTTTGACCTTTGACCTTTCAACCCCCAAATCTAATCTGTTCATTGTTGCCTCATGGTACATACTTGGTCGTAGTTACATCAAAATCCGATCAGCCGGTCTCAAGTTATCGTGGTAACGAGAACCGGTAACGGAAGGACGGACAGACAGACGGACGGACAACCCGAAAACATAATGCCTCCGGCATCATATCAAATCACAGCTTTTGCGTTATGGAATGCAAAAATTATGTAACACATAGCGACAAAGCTCAGGGACGTTTAAGGTCAAATGTATGAAATTGTATACCACGCCGCATTGAGAGTGCAGTATCGAATATGGCTGCGGCTGTATAGGGCACGAATCAAGCATACTTAAATTTCCTCACCGTAAGAGGTCAAATGAGCTTTATGTTTAACATACCCATCATGCCCATTGACAAGTGTTGTTTGGAATATGGACCTATATATCTGTACACACTAAAAAATAAAGGTGCGCACAAGGTGCAACTTTGCGGAAATACTGCAGAGCAATTTCTCCCGCGGTATTCGATCAAATCTGCACCTTTCACGGCAGAGCGCTCGCCCCACTCCATTATGTTTTGCAAGTTTGCACCTTTTAGGTGCACATTTATGCAAATTCATGGATGTTTTCTCATCCGAAGCCTGGTGTGAGCTATTTCTATCATCCGTTTCTATGAATACAATTTTAATACGGAAAATTCAACTTGCATAGTGCACACATTACACTATATTCTGTGTCGGACAAGCTTAGAAATAAAATAAGAGCTTTCAGGTTGTCAAAAACAACCTTTGTTTAAAAGGTATGCATGGAATTTGAATACATTACGAAAAAGTTTGCACCTTAAAAGGATGAAAATAATGCACCTTCGGCTTCAACACTATATAAGTATGTGAAAATACACACCTTCATGGCCAGCGTGATGGTCAAGTGGGTAGAGCGTCCGCCTCACGTGTGGGAAGTTGCAGGCTCGAGCCCCGGTAAGGTCATATTTGTACGAGTTTTAAAATATTTGTAAATTTTAATTGATAAAGTGTATTATCGTGTAAATACTATAAATAGCACTGGACATTGGTCTGCACCTTTAAAAATACAAAGTTGAGCCTATTTTTCTTAGTGTGTACATGCAATCCATGGAAACGTAAAGTTGTTTTCTTACAGAAGCACGTAATTTTTAAAGGGTAGACCTATAAAGGGCGTCACTAGACCATTTTGAATGGGGGTGTTCATGGTTAATTTTTCAACTGGCAAAATGAAAATGCCGACTGTATGGAGGTTGTTTGAAGGTCGTAAACAGAGGCATCCGTTTGTTTTCAGGATTAAGGTGGGGAGGGTGATTCCAGCCTACTAAGTGTTTTTATTCGTCCTCTTTCTCTAAATTGTTGTTCTTTCCAAACCTGATCACCCACCACTTTTTTGTTGACACTTTTGCCTTCCAAACTGTATATTTTGATCCCAGTTTTAAGACAAAAGCTAACATTCTGCAACTTCAATTAAAAAACCCTGTGAAACCTGAGCTACATAGTGATTGCTTAAATGGAGACAGATAAACAAAGTCGAAGTCTTCGTATTCGTCTGTGTAGCGTTAATTTTTTGTCAGATCTATTATCTCTTTTACTTTTAGTGAAGATTATTGTTCATCCCCTCTAGAAAGGATGTTGCTTTGTCACCTCATGTATAGCGAGGTCACATAATTATTTTTCACAGGACTGTGGTTGGGATGAAATTTTGCTGACATACATGAATCTGAGGCAATTTTAACCACACCCTGACAAACAAACAAACAAACACACACACACACACACACACACACACACACACACACACACACACACACACACACACACACACACACACACACACACACACACACACACACACACACACTTTCATCACAGCATTTGCAAAATGTTGTAAAAATTGCACTTCATATTGGAATATCCTTGCTCTTCTCAAATGAGCATTTATGTTCATTATTATTGGGTATTAAAATATAGGGAGAAGGGACCACGACGTAAAGAAATGAAACGTCCGCAGAAAGAACATTGATCTTTTATACAATAAACGAATTTTGTAAGAAATTTGGTCGCATTTAATGGATTGTGAAAATTGTGTATACACAATTTTGCAGAGTGCTGAAATGAGTGTGCTTTGTGACATTTGACCCTGCAACAGGCCTAATGAATGTAAAAGTAGGCAGACGTAATCTATCATGTCTATTGAAAAGGTAAATAGATAAGGTAAATAGACTGCAATAAGAGTAGGCGCGCGTTTAAATAAAAAAACATTAGTAGGTCAGTAAAGACAGGTCGTTTTGAATGTTGTTTAATCCCAAACCGAATAGATGTATTTAGACAGATCAAAAACACAGAAAAAGAGTTCTCATTGCAATCGTACACATGACTAATATTGTATTTTTCACATAAGATATGTATTCTTCCTTAAACCCCTAAAATGGCAACCATTATGTTATCCTCTCGTTGACAAACTTGTTTGTACTGGAGGGTAACCTACATATTATCTTTATTCACATCTCCAATGTACCACCACTGCCCTTCATTATAACGGATATAATGTGTTCTGCTAATATCATGCAATATTAAGTCACACGTAAGAAGAGGCGAAAATCTTACTTACACAGGCCTATTTTGTGATGTCGACCTATTGTCGACCAAATCCCCCAAACTTGGAATTCCCCACAGTCAAGAGGTAGTACATTTCATATGAGCAGGTGGCACAAACAATGCTGTTCTGTGAACGCAGGACCACTGCATATGACCTTGAGAGGGGCACGATTACGATACAGATACATATACAAACGAAATCTATATGCGGCGGTAGATTTGAACAGGTGCAACTTCGTGTGATATAAAACATGATAATACAATATGTGCATACATACACATTCATACATAGGACATGCGTACATGCACGCACGCACGCATATTATATCAATACAAATTATGCCGTATGTTGCACATAAAATACAATATTCTGTGTTGTGGACCTGATAATCTTTTTTTCGACCTGGTTAAAAACGCTTAAGGATAGGGTAAGTTTTCAGAAGACTGTATTTGTGATCATCGCAATCAGTGAACTATGTCACGAGATTACAGCACATGCTTTAAATTTATTTTTTATTTGATGTTAAATAATAGAAAAACTAGTTTGTCATCTTTTTTTTTTGCCCGCCTATTTTTCCATATTTAATTTACTTTGCGAAGATCATCATTTCCAAAAGTAGAAAGACGATACCGTGTGCTTAATTTATTTCTGTGTTTCAGCTTCATTTAAATGAAATTTGTTTTACACATGAGACATTATGTATAGTTATGAACTTGTTTCAATTCGAGTGACTAAAAGAAGATAGCGAGTATAAGAGGCTTATTTGTTGTTTATTTTGCGTTGTTTCTTTTTTTTTTGGGGGGGGGGGTGGGGCGACAAGAGTTAGCGTTCACAAGCCAAATAAACAAACTGTTAATCAGACTTGTAGTACCTGTACCCACAACCATACCTGGGTCCCAAATTCCGGACCCGTACCTATTCCCGTTTCCTTGGTCTTGTACCCTTCCCCGTACCAGTACCCACAGTTGCGTAACAACACCCGTGGCCACATTTGTACTCATTACCCTTTCCTGGTGTAGTAGTAGTAGTAGTAGTAGTAGTAGTAGTAGTAGTAGTAATAATAATAGTAGTAGTAGTAGTAGTAGTAGTAGTAGTAGTGGTAGCAGTAGTAGTAGTAGTAGTGGAGGTGGTGGTGGTAGTAGTAGTAGTAGTAGTAGTAGTAGTAGTAGTAGTAGTAGTAGTAGTAGTAGTAGTAGTAGTAGTAGTAGTAGTAGTAGTAGTAGTAGTTAGTAGAGTAGTAGTAGTAGTAGTAGTAGTAGTAGTAGTAGTAGTAGTAGTAGTAGTAGTGGTAGTAGTAGTAGTAGTAGTAGTAGTAGTAGTAGTAGTAGTAGTAGTAGTAGTGGTAGCAGTAGTAGTAGTAGTAGTGGAGGTGGTGGTGGTAGTAGTAGTAGTAGTAGTAGTTGTAGTAGTAGTAGTAGAAGTAGTAGCAGTAATAGACTTGTAGTACCTGTACCATACCCGGGTCTCAAATTCCAGACCTATACCCGTACCCGTACCCGTAGCCATGACTCAGACTTAATCTGCAAGTCTACAGTCAACACCTGAGGTTACGTAGCACCCTCATCATCCACGGCTGCCGTGATCTTGGCAGTAGACAACATGAATTAAAAAAAAGCTTACCGCCAAATCTTTCGGGGTTATAAACGAATTCCATTTTTCGCCTCTATATACGCAAGTATGTATAATATCTTTAATTGTTTTTATCCCCCCCCCCCCAAAAAAAAAAAAATGTATACAGCGGTCACACAAACACCTACATATCCATACAATGCTGATACCAGTTTTGTGCGGAGCTCAATAACGGTAGAAGTATGGTACTCGCGGTTGAATGGTCTGTTTAGGTTGGATTTTCATATTTAAACACAGTCATATACATAACGCATAATAACACATAATAAGTGCATAATATACTGGACATTATATTTTGTAAATTAACCTCCAACATTAAGGGAAATTGTGAGAAGACGAAGTTGTTAACTCACCAGTTGTTGCTGCCACTCCAATGATAATCGTAGATTGAACCTGGAAATACCCACAACTGAAAAAAATAATTCGCGCGATGTGTTTTCAGCTGTCATTGGATCATGAAGACACAAAACGGGCGCCGATTGGTTGGAACTAATCCAGTATTACATGTACAGGCGGGAAATCGGTTTGGAATCGAGCCAATACGAAGATGTAACATAATTTGGTAAAAGGAGCATTGATATATCCAGGTGGCATGAAATGCGGTGTACACTCTAAATTACAGAGATTTGAAATAAATCATCATCGGCTGTGAATAAGGACCAGTCGATTTTTGGATTTAACTGTAATTTTATATTTAATGCACAAATGCTTAAAATTCAAATTTTAGATTTAAATCTAAACCCTAAATCGACTGGTCCCTATTCACAGCCGATGAGGATTTATTTTCAATCCCTGTAATTTAGAGTGCATAATAGCTACCTCTTCTTCTTCTTCTTCTTCTTCTTCTTCTTTCTTCTTCTTCTTCTTCTTCTTCTTCTCTTCTTCTTCTTCTTCTTATCATTATCATTATTATTGTTATTATTATTATAATCATTTTCACAGTTCGCCTTCTTTTCAACTACAGAGCCGAGTGTAATCTGTAACCTATAAGGCACTACAGAGATCAAGTCATCATGGGTCACCAAAAAAAGAATTTGAATGCACATGGCCTGTATGTAATGTTGAAGTATTACAGAACTCCCCTGCTTGATCTTATTGCCCCGTTCTCCGGCAATGTAAGAACTTACTTGTAGTGCAGGATTGGCAGGCTAATTGCTCACTCACAAGGTGCTCTAACAAGACAAGCCTAACCTTATACTCTACCATTGTCATTATTATTATTATTATTATTATTGTTATTATTATTATTATTATTATTATTATTATTATTATTATTATTATTATTATTATTATTATTATTATTATTATTATTATTATTATTATTATTATTATTATTATTACATCCTCAATTCCCATACTCGTTTACAAGCAGTTAAAAAATGAACTTGAACATGTCTCCAAAATGGATCAAATCTTAAGCAAACTGTCCCTTAACCTTGCTTTTTAGCAATTCTGTAGAAACCTTTCTCGGTAACATTTTACTTGAAGATATTCCCTTAGAGGAGTAAAGATGATAATAAATGTAGTAGTACTTATTCTTGTGTTAGGCAAGATGATATTATTTTGGCTCTCAAGTAAGGACAAGAAAAAAAATGTAAGGACAAGAAAAAAAATGATATAATTCGTGGAATGATTATATGAAACACTAGCACGAAATTGCTTGAGAAAGGATTTTTTTCCTATGGACTATAAATGGTAAACCAATTAGATTTGGTAGAAATCATCAGGGCCCGTTTTAGAGTATCGTTGAAACCGAGTAAGCTGAAATATGTTGTTTTTCTTACTGATGCCCATGTCACTTCTTTTAATGGTAAAAAAATAAGGAATTTTGGATAGGTATCAAAAAGTTGTTTTAAAGTAATATGCCCTTTATAAATGGTTTATAAATTTTTGCCAGTTATAGGCTTTATGTTTTATTGTTTTTGTGTTTCAATGCAATGATTCGACATGGATTTGTTCCAGACCCACTCTCAAAATTTGTGCTTGCTACTATTGTAAAATGTAAGACAGACGTAAAAGCTATACACTGTAGGCCA
Source organism: Eucidaris tribuloides (assembly GCA_001188425.1). Classification (NCBI taxonomy): domain Eukaryota; kingdom Metazoa; phylum Echinodermata; class Echinoidea; order Cidaroida; family Cidaridae; genus Eucidaris; species Eucidaris tribuloides. The sequence goes on along the minus strand of JZLH01S0188706.1, from coordinate 7,181 downwards.
ATAATTGATCTTGCGTCTATTTTATCTATATTATTGAAAGATTTGTTATTGATTATTGGTGTGAATATAATTAAATACAATTAATATTAATATTTTTAGGTTTTAATTGTACTGCATAAGCTTTTTCTGTAACCCCTTCTGGAGTAATTTCACAAAGAGGAATACTGACTCTCTGCGGGTATGTTATAACAATCAGTAGCGTAGACAGGTCCTCACAAGGCGTAGGGGAGGGATTTGCTGTCAGATGTGTCGATCATTATGTATGCTCAAATAAGCGCGCGCGCACACACACACACAAACACACACACAGAGACACACACACATACACTCTCACACACACACTCACACACACACACAGACACAGACACACACAAACACACATACACAAAGCACATACACACACGCGCGCACACAGACACAGACACACACCCATGCGCGCGCACACACACACACACACACACACACACACACACACACACACACACACACACACACACACACACTAACTAAACTATCTATTGCAACTGATTTGCACAAAAACACCATATGATCATAGCATATTATGTACACTAAAAAAGAATTGCTATTTATTTTAGCAAGATCCTCTAATCCCATAAATACGTGTACATATCAATCTACAAACCCATGGAAATATACCAAAAAAATGACAGCGGACATTAAGGAACAAATGCAATTGTTCAAACCAGAAATATACAAATGAAACCAATTATACACATATACATTATACACATGGAATTGATAGTGGTTTGCATTTACAAATAAAAAACAAGACCGTTCCCAGGGTAACATTTTGTAAATATTTGGGAGTTACAGTAGACGAACATTTAAACTGGAATCTTCACATCGGCGAAATAAGACGCAAAGTATTGATCAATTTGTTTCTGTTACGACGAATACGTTCTATCATCTCTCAACGCCAAGCACTTGTATTTTATAAATTAATGATACAATGTAATTTCGATTATTGCGAAACGGTGTATGGGAATGCTGGAATAACAAACATACGTAAGCTACAGGTACTTCAAAACAGAGCCCTCCGAACCGTACTCAATGTCCTCTTTACTCAACTGTTCTAATTTTCCCACATCTAAAGGTAGACAAAATTTACCTAAGATTTAGGAAACGATTGCTCATGATGATGCACAAGATCCACTTTATGAATGCTCAGGATTATTTAACTAACAGACTTCACAGATATTTTACCACGTATAACATAAGAAGTTCAAACTGTAGATTTTCATTACCCAGTCACACAAACAGAATCGGGAACAGCATGCTACGAAGTTTAAATTACAGGGGGGCTAAAAAATGGAATTCACTACCTCAGTTCATAATATCAACGGAAAATTTGGATGCTTTCAAGAAACTGATACAGAATTGTGTGGAATAAGGGGCAGGGTGTGTGTGCGTGTGAGGGGGGGGGGGGGAGGGTCACAAAGGAAACTTCATGTTAGTTCTATTATGTGAATCCAGTGTGATTCTGGTCTTCTGTGTACATGCGTGCACGTGCCATGAGCGTCTGATTGACTGTGTGCATCGAGCGTTCTTTGTAATGTGCCGATGTGTAGGTTTTGTGTTGAGTTGGGTGTACGTGTGAGTATATGTGTGTATGTACGTGGGTATGTGTAGTGTGTGTGTGTGTGTGTGGGTGGTGGTGTGTAGTGTGGTGTGTGTGTGTGTGTGTGTGTGTGTGTGTGTGTGTGTGTGTGTGTGTGTGTGTGTGTGTGTGTGTGTGTGTGTGTGTGTGTGTGTGTGTGTGTGTGTGTGTGTGTTTGTGTTTGTGTAATGAAATTTCATCTGTTTACTGCATTTCTGTTTTTCGGTTATTGTTTTCTCTCCTGTCAGTGTTTGTGTATTTTGGAGTGTGTGCGGAAGTGTGTGTTTGATGTGTGTAGATATTGTGATGTTCGACTTGTACTATGCGGAGCGTGTGCGCGTGCGCGCGTTTGTGTGAGGTGTTTTCCGTAAACGTGGCGTTCCTTACTTTTTTCTGTGTAGTACCCGATTTTTTTTTGTACACTTGGTGTCCTAGTTTGTTTATTTTTGTTAATATAAATTTACTTTTCAATTTTTAATGTAAACATTGTAATATTCATAACGTAGCTCATATATATATTGTCTTAATAACTATACTTCGATTATGAATTTATTGTGTTGTGTTGTAATTTTTCTCATTAACGTATTTTTGTAATTTTTATCATATTGTTGTAATTTTATGTCAGTCACGGACTCACGGAAGAACAGCCTGTAGAGGCTGAAGTGAGTAGGCCGTGATTAAATAAATAAATGAAATGAAATGGAATGAAATATTAAAATTCATTCTTACAATAAAGACGAAACAATACACTTGCATCATATCTAACAATATATAATACGAAACCCTGCATGCACAGCCATTCTGCACTTCTGCAAATTAATGATTATTTTCGCCAACTGGATGTCCTTATGAGGCATCATTTTCAAATAAAATAAAGAGGTTACATTTCCTGAAAAAAGTAAACCGTGCTTATATTGCATTACAAATTATTTTGATTTACTTCGGAAGAATACACCACAGAACGAGTTTTTTTCCTTCTCAAACTTTCAAAGTTTCCCAAAGTTTTCCACCTTTGTCACATATGCCAACAATCTAAATATGCGAAAACATTGCAACTGCAACCCGTGGGTGGTTGGAGTTACAGAGATAAATGTTTGAACTTGGTGACACGAAGTCGAATTTGTAAAACAACTGACAATGAGAGTTGCTTAGTAGGTGAAATGGTTGGACGGACTGCCTTTACTTTATTCCTTTAAATAAACCATTGTATCCTCGTACAAAACTGCTACTTCACTTACTGTTATGATACAACAAACCAAATGGAATTTATGATACACGTATGACATCAATCTTACACAATTGATATTTACCCGCCCTACGTTTATAACAAGTCTGCGCCGGGGGAGGAAGAAAAGAGATAGTTGCTCATTGATTTTAGCTTGTCTTCTTACAAAAAGACTTAATAAAGGCAGTGCACCTCTTTTGCATACCTATAAAAATCCAGAACACCGTGTAAATACACTAATGCATAGACGAAAGTACCAAAAGAACCTGTAGCAAATTACAGGAGCTAGAAAATCGGTTGTGATTAGATGTTTAATGACCATTAGATTTTGAATCGAATTATTATATAGCCCATACCAAAATTCCAAGTCCATTTTAAGACCCATGATCTGCATGGGTGTTTATCTTGCATGATATTTGAAATTCATTTTAAATGTGTAATACATGCATTCACAAACATGACACATTCTATCAATTAGTCTCATGCGGATTAGTAGTTTACCAATAAATGATTATTTAAATGATGCTACGGAACTGATTCAGTCCATAGGATCTGACACCCAAACTGAACCATATGTTGTATTTTGTGCATTTTTCAAATTACTGATAATTACTAATTTCTGAATTGCAATGACATGTCCTTCACAAGTGCGTGTTGTTTTGTTGTGTTTCAAGAAAACTGCAAATGTGATTCACCGCCTTTAATAATCGTTTTGAAGTTCAGTTTTTGTTTTCAGGGCTTAACTTTCGACCTCAACACAGACACTTACCGCAAGGAGAATTATCTACCTTAAATTATCTACCTTTTTTTAAATGAAAAAAGTTAAATGGTGGCTTTAATAATAGACAAATTAAAGACAAGAAATATGTACAAACATCAGATTACCAAATTGTCAGTTTGGCCACTAAAGTTTTTAAATAATGATCCCATACCAACACATACCCTTCAGCCCTGTACATGACTTTGTTTTTAAATTGAAAATTTTTTAAAATGGTGGCTGTGATATACAATCGAAAACAAAAATGTATATATACAAACATCATATTTCAAGATCTGATAACCAAATCGTCAGTTTAGCCAATAGGATTTTTAAATGACGGTGCCATATCCCTCACATACCCTTCAGCCCTGTTCATATTTTCTTTTAAATTTGAAAAATTGTTGAAATAATGGCTTTGATATACAATAAAAAATCAAAGACAAAAATGTATATATACAAACATCAGATTTCAAGATCTGATAACCACATTGTCAGTTTAGCAAACAGAATTTTTAAATGACGATGACTTACCCCTCACATACCCTTTATCCCTGTTCATGGTTTTACATTCTAAATACCCCTCCTCTTCTCTTTTCTCCTGCTTGGCCTTTTCACACTCGTGGTCTTATTCTTTGTTTTCTGTTTAGCAAACAGAATTTTTAAATGACGATGACTTACCCCTCACATACCCTTTATCCCTGTTCATGGTTTTACATTCTAAATACCCCTCCTCTTCTCTTTTCTCCTGCTTGGCCTTTTCACACTCGTGGTCTTATTCTTTGTTTTCTGTCTCTTTTTTGGGTGGTCCCTGTCTTTTAGCTGACGCTGGTTGGTTGGTAGTCTGACTGCCAGACCATTATTCTGGAATCAACAGCCAAACCTGTCTTCAGCATAATAGTCTGACAGGATACACACATTTCCAGTTACATAAAAAAATCCACAAAAAAATAGCCCTTCCAGAGAAGATTTATCAGTTCTTATCTGTCAGGTCTGCAGTAATATAATGTGATTAGGCAACCCCTGAGGCAAGAGCCTGGGCATGAGCTCCCTGCTTACCTCCCAAGACCATAAGTGATTGGCACCTTGTGTCAAAAACAGATAGTAAACAGTTTGTATAATGCGAGTAGTCCCAGCCTTATCTGATAACTGTAATGAGATCTTTACACTGGCTTAGTTCTTAATTTGTTTGCATGGTAACGAGAGTCAGAAAAGGGCCCATACAATGCAGTGGAAGTAAATGGACCATCCAGGAGTTTTGAAGAAATCTTTTCAGAAAAACAAGAGATAAGTTAAAAGCCCCCAAACCGTATTCGTTCAGACCATCCGCTTCGCGGATGGCCGCTGCTTAACAGGGGAGGTCTGAAATTCAGACTAATTGGTTGGTTGGTTGATTACTTCTTCTGCTTCGAACTTTTAGCCTTCTTGTTGCTCCCCGCGGTAGCCCTAGTCGTCTTTGACCGCTTTGGAGTCTCTTGACTTGAAGTCCCCTTCCTTTTTCTGGAACCACTATAAAATAGAACATGATATTTTTATAAGTAGACTAATCAATCTCATCAAAGTTCCTTTAAATGCATGTCAGAGGCTGCCACCTGCCACTAACAAGAATATATGTTTAAAAATGGTTAGATTGAGAACCATATCTATGTGTCCAAAACGATGAGATTTTCTTGCATTTCTGCCTTTGTCCAGAAATTGCTAATTCAAGTGTTAAAGTAATGGTCCATCTCGCCAATGCAAACTCTAACGCTAACTCTAACCCTACTTGGCAATAAAAACTATATTTATGTCCCTTATCCGATTCCCGTGTTGTTTGATATATACAATCCTATTACAGGTGCAAATTTTATGGGAATTGTCTCTCTGCATGTAAAAAAAAATGGTTTTAACTCGTTTGGTGTTTGTTGAATTGCCTGAATTTAGAGTAGCACACGTGTATTACGAGTACAGTTATCTTATGCTAGTGTGAACCATTGATTGGCCCATGTACTTTCTCTGTTATAGTGCTCTCCAGCCTATACCAGAAACTAACTCTACTGTCACTCTCCATGGTGTATTGTTCACTTTCGCACTGTATATACAAAACAATAGCCATTTGTTTTTACATGTAATAACGAGCCATATTTGCTGACTTACTTGTTTCGAGACGTCTGCGACATCCTCGAATTGGCACCCGTAATCGCTGGTGATGTGATTACCTGTGCATTATCACCTACGGAGGAAACGAAGTGAAAAAGTGTGTAGGTTTATTTATTACGAACTGTCAGGATTGATGAATGGAACTAACTCCATCACTACTTTGACCATTGACGTACAAACAAAATTTGTGGCATGAGTCGGGATCTACTTCAGATGTTGGGTCGAGTCAGGTCAACCAGCCCTCGAGCTTTTGGAAAAATGGTTGCCTTTTCAGCACCAATCGCTGATTATCGCCACTTAGGGTATCCTTTTCCCACATGTCACGCCATTTAGGGCTACTAATTTGGTTATGTACACTCTTAAAAATCCCGGGGTCATACTGACTCGGAATAGAATCCGTTGGGGGCACACCCGGAAAAGGTCAATTTTAACCAAATTCCGGGTCAAGGTTGACCAAAATATGAGTCAACCTGACTTGGATTTTGGTCAAACTTGACCCGGAATGTGCTTAAACCTGACCCTTTTCCGGGTGTGCCCTCAACGGATCCTTTCTCCGAGTCAGACTGACCCGTCATTTTTAAGAGTGTAGATTACGCAATTTGGGGTGCAGGTTTGAACTGACATCTCCTGTCCAGGGAAAATAAACGTTTGCTAATTAGGAAAACTATTTTTGAACCATTAAGTGTTTTACTTGAGCCTCCTCTGGTTGTGTATTGTACAGTTGGGTGTTAGATGAGAATTGACACTTGGGTAGGATATCAAGTTAGTGGATTCCCTGTTTACGCCACTTAGGGTGTCAGAATAAGTGGATTTCCCTGTTCTCACCACATGGGATGCACAGATTTTCCAATGTGTTGCGCCACTTAGGGTTGCCAATTTGTAGGTTACGATATTTAGGGTGCATTTCTGAGGTTGTTGGACAAGGGTCGGTATAGCAGGCCGTGTGGAGAGTCCCCCCCCCCCTCCCCCGGGCCCGGTCATTCGGAGCACTGAGAAGGTCGATATTTACAGGCGTACATACGTGTGCCAGAGGTGATGGGAATGGGAGGGTAGATTCACTGGCAACGGGATTCAACAACCCGTTCAGCCTTCACTGGAACTTTGAGGATGGGGAGGGGCAACTATTAGTCAACATGTTTTAAGGCCTAAAATACAGAGTAAATAAGCTGGAAATGTTTATATATGCAAAACAAAAATTGGATAATTTAGTATAGTTAACAACACGACGCGGAATACTGCGTAATAATACGATAATGCACACCAATTTTCGCAAACAAAATGTTATAAATCAACCTGGTTGCCCCCCCCCCACCCACACACACACAACCACAGATTATTTTGTGAATCTGCCTCTGGGATTTGCCATCCTAGTTGCCTGTCAATAACTTGAACTGATTTGGGTAAAATTAATCTAATATAGATAAATATTTCCCAGTACATTT
>JZLH01S0188663.1:31750-43362 GCA_001188425.1 Eucidaris tribuloides | reverse complement strand
CAAAAAGAGCCATTGGTTTTCAAGTCAGAGACAATTTTGTGTTCAGGCCCTTCTGCCTGACAAACGACCAATGTTTTATGGAAATTTCAAGCAAATGCCCAATAGCCTTCCACTCTCAGATAAAAGGACGTTCTGAAAAGATATTTGGTTGTCACACAGGGGAAATGTTGCAAGGTTATAGACAGAAACATTAAAAGTTCTCCATTTGAAGGGAATCTAGAAACTAAAATTGGTTCCAATAGAAACCTTTTAGACTTCTTAAACGCACTAAACCAAAGCAAAAACAAAAACAAACAAACAAAAAACATCGTAGAAGCGCCTTTTCTCCAAGGTTTCTGAATACGGGGCACAAAAACGTTCTCTTCAGTCTGACTTCTGAAACGACCATTTATTTTGTCGCACCTCAGTAAAGTTTGGACGGATGGTTGTACAAGTCTGGTGACATTAAAATACTATGTTGTAGACTGGTAAAGTTCCCTTCTTCGTCATAGATCATAAATGTTTACCCCTGCCCTAACAGTTCATTGTATCCGGGAAAGGAGCACACTTTCATCTCAACCATCCTCTTAAAGAATGTGTAAACACAGGAAGGAATCGAGGACATCAATTCGTCATCTTAGGATAGGATAAACGGCGCGAATACAATTTAATACGCGGGAAGTCTTGTTTACTATTCATATCCATCCGTGTTTTGTCAAGTGTCGCGCGGAAAATGTATTTCTGGCACGGACAGGATGTTGCGTAATCACTCTCACCTTGAGACCGTGTTACGACGCATGCGCAGTGCCTGTACTTTCTTTAACGGATAGATGTGACGGACAAGCGCATCGTGATGTACCGGATTTATGACGAAATTCGCGGCTTGAACATTTCCATTTTTAACCCCGCCGTAAGCTGTAAGTGTATTAGATGTCTAAACTAATATACTTTAATTATATTTCCAAGAGTTAATTATATACATGTTGTATCTATTAATTGATCTAGCTTTGATTTCAAGGATATGTTTTGATTCAGTTCCATATATACTCGCATAAAAAAATATAACTGTTTGTTTGAATAACATTTGACGATGAATTATTTTCGGTGTCTGCGTATATATCTTCTTACGAATTGTAAAAATAAAATTATCAAAATAAAAAATACTAATATTGGGTGAAGAACAAGTATTTACAATAGTTTTAACAATGTTACTATTTCTATGATTCCGCGAGATTATTATTGTAAAAGCATATGGCTGAAATAAAAATTCTGCATTAACACCTTATTAACCCTTTGGATGCTATAATGTAAAATATAGTCGAAAATCTCGGGGTCCTACCCCCCCCCCCCCCGAGATCTTTCATTAATTAATTAAAAAAAACTAAAGACATTCAGAATCTGTTATTGCTGGGATATAACTTTTGGGCATAAAGCTTTCAAATAAAAAAAAATTCCCAAAACTAAACTTGGGCTTTAATAATAATTACATAATATTATACAACTTGAAGTAGAAAGCTGTATAGTGGAAACAGTAAAATAATGTTGAGATCGCTCCTTTCTTGTAAAGTGATTTACTAATATGCTCAATATGAGAGTTCAAGTTGTGTTCTCTAGATTATGAATCAATAGAATATTCTTACTGAGAGGGCCCAATTTTCAAATTCCGACTCCCTTTATAAGAGTGGGATTCCACTCAAAGTTTGCGGAAATCACTCTTTAAAAGAGTGAATTAATTTTTGGGATGGAAGTGAAAAATCACAATTTTTAGAGTGTTGTCCACTATTCCGAGAGTTCTGCTAGGAGTCAAAACTATTTCAGAGTTGCCAGTTTAACTTTTTTAACGCAAAAAACACAAAATTTTGCATTTTTTGATATCGTTTGGCGTTGAAAAATTCAAAGTGCACGCCAAACGTGCACTTTGTGTGAATAATTTTCAAATTTTGATTCCCATTATAAGAGTGGGAATCCACTCAAAGTTGTGGAAATCTCTCCTTAAAAGAGTGGATTCAATTTTGGATGGAATAGTGAAAAAAATCACCATTTTTTGAGTGTTGTTTACTATTCCGAGAGTTCTGCTCCTACGGGAGTTAAAACTATTTTCTGTTACACACTAAGAAAAATAGATTCAACTTTGCACCTTTAAAGATGCAGACAATATCACACTGGCAGCACCTTTACGGGTGCAACTTTGCACCTTTCAGATCTTAAAGGTGCAAAGTTGCACCTTTAAAGTTGTTCCCAGTGCAACCCAGTGCAACATTGTTCTGAAAGGTTCAAAGTTGTACCCGTAAAGAGGCTCCCACTCCCAGTGTGGCATTGGTCTATACCTTTAAAGGTGCAAAGTTGAACCTATTTTTCTTAGTGGTTGTACTATCCTCGGGAAAAGCGACTTCGACGTGATGAACGCGTGCAAAACGATCCGACCACGTATCAAAGCTATCATTGACGTATATATAACCAAGGAGTTACTAAGTTACTCGCTTAGTAACTCCTTGATATAACTAGACCTGCGTCTTGTACCCTTACCGTGCCCTGGTGGGACAGCCGTTCGAGGAGGGAGGGGAGGGGGAGGGGTGCTAAGCTATCTCTTTCAATTTCCTGCTGGTCGGTTGATGGCGCGCGTCGTTGTGACATCGACTGAAGTTTGCTCACTGTCTGCGAACCAGTATGAGTCATAGCAGAGATGTCCGGATCTTTTTAAAAATAGAACTGAACATGGACAAACCAGGGATATTTAGAAACTCCTGTATTGTTTCGAGCCTGTTACGGTGCAATAAGATTACATACATACATTTATTTCTATTGATCACCGTAACACGGCTGTTTAAAATTTTATACAACGCTCGCTGTTTACTATATGAACTGATCAGGAATTGTTTAAAAGTTTAAACAAGTGTTTAAAAATTGAAACAGCTATGTTCATTTTTTTAACAATAGATATTAAAAATTGAACATTGCTGTTTAAAATACCTGATCAGTTCATAATAGTAAACAGTGTTGTTATAAAATTTTAAACAACCGTTTTTGCTGTGTATAATGTCAGAATAGCCTACATGTTAATCTACAAAATACAATCAGATATACATGTCATCACTGTCTGTTTAATACCGCTTAAAAAAGCAACTTAACACCAGAAACAAAACACAAAATTACGTATATTATACGAAAACCGGTGATTTCGTATTAATACTGTAACAAGGCAACAGGTGTTAAAACCAATATCATCCCATTTATGTGATATTTACCCAAGTTAAAGGTTAATGAAATGATTGGGAACACTTGAAAATGCCTCAAAGACCAAATGAGTTGAAACATATACCAACTACACACCAGCTAGAGTGGATCTCCCAGTTGGTAGGATTTGTCTTGAATTTGCTTGCTTCAGGAGAATCAAGCATGAACTCACCAATATTTTATTTCTCTCGAGGCCCGAGAGAAATAAATCCCATAGAAAGCTCCACAACAGATTTGCCTGTCACAAGGGATATTGACAGTAGGTTTTTTTTAGAGTGAGTCAACGTTTGAGCTCAATATTTTCACAGCTGAATCCTTGCATCGTTTACTTGATTGTCGAACAGTTTCATCCCAGGTTGAAGAGTAACCCCAATCATGCTATTTACCTTTAATGCAAGCACTATAATTGTTATTGTCATTGAGTTGAACCCGCTGGAGACTAAGTATGAGATATCTCGGGCTGGGGTCTTTGGATAAAGCGTGTTATATCAAAATCAAATCGTCTCCAACGGGTTGACATAGATATGCTCGTGTGCTTGGATTTGTTATCAGAGCAAAATTGGAAATGACTCTTCTCACGTGTATCGATTTCCCTATACATGGCACTGAAAAGAAAACAATCACCCGAGAACTATAGGCCTATACACTCATAATTATGGGACTAGACAAAGATCCCGGAAGTAGAAACGTAAGACTAACCCTTTCCGTACCATAGCAATACTCCATTGTGATATAGTGCACGTGGTATAATTATCCTAAGTGCGATAGCGATCCTCTTACACTGGATGACCTCATGCACTATGGACATCTGAATATTTGTTTGAATAAGAACAAGATTTATTTTCTGCATTTCATATTTTCTTTCATAACAATAACAAATGTAACATAAGTAAGTTCAGTTTATAGAAATATTCAGAAAACATTTAACACAATACATAGTGAATCATGCATTTATCAAAGAAAATGATACGATAGATATACATAATTATATACAAAGCATAAATTATGACCGAAATATAATAACTTCCTTTACAATATAATACACATTTTACACATTTGATGCAGAGGGCCGCCGTTCTAAGCAACGCTTGAATAGACGGACAACCAAAGTAAAAGGACATTTCTATTGTAAATACTTTGGTATTCATATAGATGGGCCATATCGTAGTGAATCCAGTTTTATATAATTACATGGAACACAGGAGTGGTGCATGTGCGTGCTTGTGCAAGTGATGACGCGCAAAGGTGTTGATGGCCAACAATTCAGAGACAAGTAATGAAAGATTTGGGTCAAATACAGGAAAAGTTTTAACCGTATACTACAACACAAATGCATTAAAAGCAGAAAAAAGAGGGGTAGACCAAACTTGGTTTGTTGTTGGGTATAAGAAGTGGATGTTAATATAGTTAATGTACCGTATTGTATTGTGATAAAAAGTATTTTTTGGTGTTTGCCTTAAAGGAGTAGAGAGATGTGCATTGTTTTATATAATACTGACCGTTGGTTCTTCCGTGTGATTTTGCGAAGATATCAAAGGTGACACATGCGAAGTAAGACTTTTAGTGCTCTATATATCACGACAATTGCTGATCGTCAAAAAGTGTTATTACAGTTATAATAGACCTCATAACTTTTCCAAGCAACTGTGCTGGTATATAGGTTTCACAAAGTCCAAACGATTGCTTAACATTTACAGGAATTATACTAACAATTGGCCCTTATTTGAACCTGCAAGACAGAATTGCGTTATTAATGAAGACTACCATATTAATGCGATTGTCTTATAATGAAATATAGGGTTATTTTTCATCCATATAGAGAACAAACTTTCTTGACGTTTTAATATGTTCTCATAATACCTACAGTGGCGACCGAAAGTATCATCACGTTCCGAACGCGTGCAATCGCGATCCCAGAAACGAATTTCGTTTCAATAAACGCAAGGCACGCATTTGCTGTGATGGATTTAAACGGTTTCGTCGCGTTTGAACATCGTTTCAAAAAACGCGTTTCTGTGAACGTGTTTGGAACGTGACGATACTTTCGGTCGCCACTGTACTGCAAAGTTTTAAAAATGATACGTAACTGAAATTTGAACGCACCCTAGCGATACCCCTTTGAGGTCTCCTATCACGAATATCGTTGAAATGCCCATTGGTACAAATCATGGCCCCTCAATATGTCTTTCGTTAACCCATCAATGTATGACTCAGTTGTCTCACAGCTGTTGGAAACAAAGGGGGAAAAACACGAACCAGATTAAGTTCAAATTTCGAAACTGATTTCGTAACAAATCTGATGTTAAGGGATGCGATACTACAGACAACATTATGCGTTTGTTAAATGTGACATTGTAACGTTAAAAGCATTGTTTGAGAGAAATTAATTCAAATAAACACAAATCAATCGCCCTCTTTCGTCAATAAGCATAATATCATCGTAATACAGAATCTTTGGGAGACTAATTAAACCATTTCTATGTTTTCCTTCTTTACAAATTTCAGGAGTCAGCTCGTTTGAATGCCGAGGAGGAAAATCAGCAGCTTCATATAGAACTGGAATATCTCCGGAGGTGCTTGTCCAGTAGATAGTTCCCGTGGCAGACACGTGACGTCATAACTCCTACGTCATCTCTCCACGACACTACTTTTACTCGTGTGTTCCCAAGCGCGTTCATGGTGACCGGAAACGACCGGTGCGGTGGTGACCTGCTATCTTGAAATGTAGTTTGAATGATCCGGAAGTATTAGAGCGTGGAGTCAATATGCCGAACGGTGTGGAGGAAAATGGGACGTGAATTGAAGAAACACAAGTGTTGGAATAATTGATGAACAATATTGATATTAACCTACTGATGTTGGAATAACCCTGTTGATATCTGCGAATTTTAAAACAATGAGAAACTGAAAGTTCAGAGGTGACTACGCATGCGCATTAAACATCAGAGACAGCTGACATCTGATCATGACAACTTTGTTGTCCTTTCATACTAACACGGTCATAATTATACTAATGGTGTCTAAGTAGGTAACATGTGTAGAAAGAAATTGCTCGATTGTAATTTTCGAATCCATGTCCAAAAGCAAATATCCTTATTTGATAGTCGCTGCAATAGATAGATCTAGGATAATTAATGATATTTTGCATACCACTTCAGATGTAATTTATATTTGAATTTATATCAATGTAAGTGTGTAACTAGTATAGTAAACATGGTAAAGTGTAGTATTATCTTTGTAGACATTGCTGACTCTGTTGCTCCTTGAATTGATACAATGACGTTACATTAGATGATGCACTACAATACTACGTTTACACTCATTTTTAACAGTCTATTTATAATTCAAACTGCAACTCCCATAATTAAAGAGCAGACAGGTTGCCAGTAAGTTACTATATATTTTTAGCAAATGTTTGTATATTTTAAAGTGGATAATTTGTATACAGTGAATGATATGATGACAGTAAAACCTACAGTTATCGACTGTAAAATCATAGTTACTCCCTGCCAACCTGGGGCTTGTTTCATAAAGCTGTTCATAAAGTTACGCATGACTTTACGAACGTAGTGAAATGCCAACAGTTGTTTTTGTCATTTTAAAAAGTCTGATTAATGTCAAGTAGATTATGCCCCCAAATAAAGTTTGAATTGAAATGCTTGTTAAATGGTTGTCAGGAGTAAGAATGATAATCTATGTTTGCATATTTGAACATTAGCAGATGTGATTTCAATAGTTTGAGAATCACATTTGGCTTGCCATATTTTAAGTCTTTCGTAAAGTCATGCGTAACTTACGAACAACTTTATGAACAGGCCCCAGGTTATCACTAAAACTACTCTAAAAAGTGCCTTTGCAACGTGTACATTGTGTAATCGATCATGCCTGTAGAGTTATATATAAATTCCACGTATAAAATTGTTTGACGTTGCTAAATGTAGCTGCCAATAATTATTTAAATGTTGAAATTTAAAATGGCTGTATACACGTGTTGGATTGTAACAATAATAGCACTGACAATCAAATACTGATGTACGTTGGTAAACATGAAATTTGTAAATATTTTGACATCACACACAATCTGAAAGCTGGCTTTCTTATGATATATTATTATCGTAATATATGCATATTACTATATCGTTATGACGATTTACTGTACTGACGGCGGTGTAAATATTCCACAACGATATATATCTATCATTCTGAACATATATAAAATTATATTGATAGCACATAGGATAATCGTATGATTTGATTAAGGTGAAAACTTTAATAGTTTAGTTTAATTGCTTAGTTTGTCACATTGATATCAGATTGGCTCATAACATTTAGAGAAAAGAGTGACCAGTTTTGGAGTAATAGTTGGTATTCTTTTCCATTACAATAGTCATAATTAAATGTGAAATATTCAAAGGAAACTAAAATAGAAGGGGAACATTACACTCTAAAAACTGAAATGTTATCTCAATATTTAACAGGGCCGAGGAGTGACCACACTTTCTCATTGTTGAATTCAACCTTTTACCAGCTGGATCTGACACTATAAATTTTGAATCCAGCTGGATGATAAGTTGAATATAACATCTAGAAGGTGTTGTAAAGTGTGGTTACTCCTCGGCCCTTTTAAATGTTGAAATAACATTTTCGTTTTTAGAGTGTATTCACTTGCAGTTAAATCGTTTCCATTTGTATTTGGAATAAGAGGCAATTTGCTATTATTTATTCTTGCCATCTACTGGGTAAGAAACAAATGCCTGGAAAAATGACGAACTGATTGATTACTGTCAGCAAATATAAAATGTGAAATAAGAAGAACGAATTTGGGCTCTTAATTTATTGACGAACAATATCACTTTCTGAAATAATGAAACTTCAGCACTAAGTTTACCCTTATCTTATCAGTTCAATACACAAAGTGTTGTTTTAATACCAATACGTCACTTTTATCACTGTAACTAGAACCGTAAACACTTAGGTGTTAAACATATACACCATACTCAATATCCATATATCAGGCAAAAATTGAGTGTTACATTAACACTCACTTTTAGCAATGTACAGAGACTGTGAATCGGCAAAAATAACCAAAATCTCGAAAAACAGAAATCGGGTTAACGAGCCATCTTTCAAGAATGGCTTACGTCTCTCTTTCAAGAACGATTTAGTTCTGTATTTTTACTTGAAGATGGGGAACATTGGCGGAGGAACCTGGGAGGGGATTTAAGGGAGGGGGAAGGCGGATAAGGGGACGGGGATGTAGGATATACCGGGGACACGTTAAAATGACACATAAATCACAACCAGTCATCTCCACTCGTGTAAACTTCGGTCTAACAAGAACCAAATTTCCTCTCCACCAGCGTGAATCGGCAGAAAAGTCAACGAAGGGAAATGAAGGGAGATACAAATATAACGAGGGCTTCTCTCCGAGTGGAGACGAACGTAATAAGCTGACGAGGTCTCGGGGGTTTGGTGGCACAAACAAGCTATTGCAACGACAGACATAGGTGTGTGTGTGTGTGTGTGTGTGTGTGTGTGTGTGTGTGTGTGTGTGTGTGTGTGTGTGTGTGTGTGTGTGTGTGTGTGTGTGTGTGTGTGTGTGTGTGTGTGTGTGTGTGTGTGTGTGTGTGTGTGTGTGTGTGTGTGTGTGTGTGCTTGTCACAGTACAAGTGTGTGTGTGTGTGTGTGTGTGTGTGTGTGTGTGCTTGTCACAGTACAAGGGGTTTTAATGAAATTAAACGCGAAAAATAGATCACAACCATGAATGTAAAGTAGCGACACGTGCATTTTTATTTCATAATACCAACCAAATGAAGACAACATGCAGTCTTTGTCATTTGTATCCACATATTAAAGCCCAAGTATAGTTTTGGTTAATGGTAAAAAATAGGATTCTTTCCAATAATATTTTTTGAGATAGACCTATATGATCCATGAACATTTTGCTTTGAAACTGAGTTTCAAAGCGAGCAGTTTTCATGGCATTGATAGATTTTACATTTTTTAGAAATTACCCAAAATGGACCACCGACATTCCCTTATACGTATGTACATACCCCTAGATGTTCTCCGACAATCAAAACATCGCAATTTGTCACTATGAACAATTTTCAGTACCTTTGACGTTGTTTTGTGATGGCTGTGGTGACACTTTGTGAAAGATTGGCGACAAAGTTGGCTGGTCGACCAAAACTATACTTGAGCTTTAAGGTAATTGCCGGAAAAGTTATGTTCTGAATCAATTCGCAAGTATCAATTACAAGTTTGAGTCAGAACTGATTTTAAAAAGTTAACTAAAAGGACAAATGCTTGCAAAACAATTTGAAACCGACAACCACAATTTTTAAATTTTGCCGAAATCGCTTCTGAAGATATGGGGTAGTAGAGATTTGTGAGCTGTTTTTAATTCAAACATGAAGTAAGAAGATTGAACTGAAAGAAAATCATAAAGAAAATACAGCGTGAGTTCTCACAATACCATCTCCACATGTCACGTAAATTGGAACTTGTATTTCATATTTAACGATTTGTTAATGTTCTCAGAACATTTTGCACATTTTTTGTGTAATTTTGTACTTCAAAATTATTAGTCAAACTTTGTTAAAGATAATAGATATATTTGAATGGTTAGAAAAAAACATTTGTGTTGTTGCAATTTTTTACTGTAAAATTATTATAGCCAAACTTTGTTAAAGATTAGATATTTTTGAATGGTTAGATATTAGTTTTTAATAGATATTTAGTTTTTATAGAAAATATGATTATCATCGCAAACATTAATTATGTATTACCATTATGTCATTGCGCGTATTAGATTATTGGAATATGTGATTTATAAGTTCTATTCTTGATATATCAATAACTTTGTTGAGATTTAAGCCATTCACTCAAGTGTAATATAATGATCAATGGGCTTACCAGTGTAGCTTAATGTATATTGTAAATAATCCAAGAGAAATTTTAGCATGTGCCTATATACTGTAAACTATGCAGATTTTGTATGTGTATGAAAATGTAGATATATTTTAATGATGCAATATATATTTTAAAGAATGAGACAGTGTTAATATGTATATGTATATGTTCATGTTAATTGATTTCTATGTTGTTCTCGTAATGGACAGAATAAATATTCTTAAAGACTTACGAAAACGTGTGCATGTTTTGTTTTTCTCTCTTTAAAGACACTGCTTCATATCGTGAGGGTCCCATTTAGAAATTGTCAATCTTTGATATCCGACTTACATCACCAGAATATTTTCGTGTTTTAGGGTGTTTATTTGTAAATATTTGTTTATATTTGTTTATGTAATAATAATAAGTAATAAATAATAAATTATAACTATAATAATAATAATAATAATAATAATAATAATAATAATAATGATGATGATGATGATGATGATGATGATGATGATGATGATGATGATGATGATGATGATGATGATGATTATTATTATTTATTTTTTTAACAAATATTAGCAAATGAACACCCTAGAACACAAAAGTTCAGACAGTTTTTCTGTTATTTTTGAAATATGTACAGGCTAAAATTGGGACATGAATTATTCTCGGCCGATGAAAATTCTGCAACACCGCAGTTTATGGGTAAAACTGGATTGTTCTCTCAATGATTTAAAACACTTATTGATCATTTTGAACTGTAATTTTTGTCCAGGCTTCATTTTTTTTAACATGGGGAATCGTGTAGCTCACATTTGTTTAAAAAAAATGGAAATATTGTTATACGATTCCTTTAATGTTCGAATGGACAAATAAACACCCAAGAACACAAAACTTTAGACAGCTATCATAACAAAATACGTAAATATTTGTACATGAATTAATGTCTTGTGGACAAAAAATTCTTTAACACAGCAGTCTGTGGGGGAAAATCGGACTGGTCGCTCACTGATTTCATTTTCTGCAAGAACTTAATGATCGTTCTGATCAGTTTTTAGGGCTTCATTTTAGGCCTTATCGGAGACACGTACCTGGCACAGATTTAGATTTTTAAAACGGAAGACGAGTGTTATACATGAAGAGAAAATGATGTATCCATTGCACTTGCAAGCAGCGAAAGGAGGGAGGGGTAGGGGCGGGGCAATGGGGCGTGGTCTTGTCAAGTAAGAACAGGGGAACACATTCTGAAATTCAGGCATCACAATATGGCCTCACCTCACAGAAAGAGGGCTTGTGACCCCCCCCCTCCCCCCTGCACTACTTCCCGGGATCCGCGCACACACATGAAACGAAACAGAGGCGGCGCTTGGATAAAATCTTATAGGGGGCGAAAAATATGTAGGGGAAAATTTTGCCTGCCAATATTTTTTACTAGCCAAATTACAAGCCAAACAGCATCCGACAAACGGGGAGCAGGGGGCCGACGACGACAAAAA
>JZLH01S0188663.1:19820-31241 GCA_001188425.1 Eucidaris tribuloides | reverse complement strand
TTAACGTTATAGTTATTGGGTAGAAGGGCAAAGCAAAATATCGTGACTTTTCGTTATCCCATCATTGGTATGTTACAAATGCCTAGTGATGGTTATTCAAATATTATTGAAACCCTGTTTCAGGTTTGTTCTCCAAAATTGATTTGCGCGTTCTTGAGAAATCTAATTAATTGTGACAGTTATTTAGACTCGTAACCAAGTATTAGTGTATAAATTACCAAAGACTCTCACAATGTGCAAAAACAGATTACGTGGCTGGAATGTCACCTCGTCACATCCTCGTTCGCAAACTAGGGAGTAATTGACAATCTATGTAGTCACAATAGCCCTGTGAATCCACAGATATTACAAAACTGAATAGAGACTTAGTTAAGGCATTTTGAACAACCATTAATAAAGGAGGACTGTGTGAATGGCTTTTGCTGAATTCATTTAAAAGAGTACCTTCACCAGTACATTCCGATGTGCATCTAATGCAGACACACAGGCCTTCATGAATTGTAATAACATAGCTGTAAAGACCAATCTTGTGAGTAACGTTCGTGTCTGTGAATTCGCTACATTGAAAAATATGCTGTTTCTTCTTCTACGAATGGGACCGAGGAACTTGCTTCACTAATTAGTCGATTATCTCATCAACGCGCGAGTAAAAACTGGAGAACAAATGTGTTTTCTCATCATCAACTTCATCTTAATCAATCTGTAATTTCATTTTTCAATATCATTCTGGAGACAACGAAAAAAAATTTCAAGACCGATTGTTGGTCAGTGCCCCATAGTCTATACCTGGGAGTAGACGTAGGCAGAATTGCCATTGACAGAGGGCGACATATACCTATTCAAATTTTTGAAAAGAAACGAAAAACACACATACAATTTTCCTGTACATTCGTATAATTATTATTGACACTTATTTCGGATACAATATGTGGCACAACATTACATCAGTGGCACGCTAAGAGTATTTAACACACACATTGTGAAAGCCCCATTTAAAAAAAAAATTGTCAAACTTCGCTATCTGACATTGATTGAATGGAAAAATAAACACCCTAGAACAAAAAACGTCAAACAGTTATGTGTCATTCGTACAATATGTACAGATGAAAATCGGCAAATGAATTACAGTGTATTGTCAACTGATGAAAATTCTGCTACACAGTAATCAATCCCGGCAGTCAATGTGGGAAATTGGAATGGTCGCTAAATGATTTTTACATTTTAAAAGCACATAATAATCGTTTTGAACTGCTTTTAGAGATTCATTTTTAGACCTTATCAGAAACACTGGTAGCATGGGAAATCATGTAGCTCAGATCTTTTAAACTGGAAACGTTGTTATACAATGCCTTTAAGCTGAGTGACCAATCATTAGTAACTTTTCCTCTCCAATTTCCGAAAAATTACGTTATACGTTACGTAAAACGATGTCGTTTTAATGAATCACGTAACTGACTGCCCCCTGTTGTAGTTTTACATTCCCAAAATCTGTTCTTTAATAATTATGAATGAAATGAGACATCGGTTTCAAAAGTCAGAAGGAACCGTCTTCAGCATGTTTGAAGCCACGTAATTTCGATTGGGAAGAATCTTTGTTAAAAAGCATTATTACTTTATCAAACTGGTAAGCTGGTAAGAGTGTATAGCATGTACATGCAGCAACACCTCTGGTGTACATACCGGACACCACCATGAATTCCAAACCGGTGTTAATTTTACAACTTAGGTTGTTATTTTACCAATTTTCTAATTATTTTCACACTGCGATTAGTGTTTATGGGTTAAATTCCTGGGTTAAATTCAAAACACCCGAGTGTACCAGAGATGCTCTTTTAACACAATGGTGTTAATTTTGACACGATGTATTTGCTGGACATAGAATTAAGTCCTCCTGTATTCACCTGTATTCAGGGGCCGCGCCACGGGGATGGGAGGGGCAGAGGGGGCGACTGCCCTGTTGTTTTCAATGTAATGAAAAGGACGAGAATTTTACTGTTTTCGAACGTTTGCCCCCCCCCCCCCATTGATTTCGAATTTTTTTTCAGGCAAAAAATGCTTCGTCTAGTCGACAGCCCCTGCCCCCAGGTTGTCGAATGCTATTTGACAGCTTGCAATTTGGCTAGTTTTTTTCGGGGGGGGGAGGGGCAGGCAAAATTTTCCAGACGGATTTCGCCCCTCCCAAGATTCATGATTTTACCCTGGCGCCGCCCCTGTCCAATTTCACCTGTGTCTTTTGCCTTTCTCGATTACATGTATTATGACAGGCTTATGAGCGTGCCTCCTCACAAATCCACATACAAATTGCAACCGATGGCATTCGTAAACTTTACCCCTCACTCTGTCATAATCTCACCCCCTTGGTGGTGGGATTTGGTCGGGAAACTCCGGTCTGGGCGCGATAGTTTTAGGAGATTTTCCACGACGGAAATTTAGGAGAAATCTTCTTCCTTCTCCAGTGCAGTGACCGATCTAGCTTTTTCATTTTCTGTGGTTACCACTTTGCAACTGAAGTTACGAGCTTGTCGATTTG
The DNA here is from genome assembly GCA_001188425.1 of Eucidaris tribuloides. NCBI lineage: Eukaryota > Metazoa > Echinodermata > Echinoidea > Cidaroida > Cidaridae > Eucidaris > Eucidaris tribuloides. The sequence goes on along the minus strand of JZLH01S0188663.1, from coordinate 28,711 downwards.
GGTGACTGAGAATGTAGGGTTCATTATACCTCCTGTGAATATTTGGTGGGTGCCTCGTGGGTGGCACGCCAGTCACTAGATATTGATGAGATGATTATGTCAGACTTGTACTTGAGACTTGATTTACCATACGTCTTTCCACTTTAGCTATACGGCAACTTATCACACACACACACACACGTACACACAACCACACATACATACACACACACACACACACACACACACACACAGACATAGACACAGACACACACAGACACACACAGACACACGCACACACACAGACACACACGCACACACACACACACACGCACGCACACACACACACACGCACACACACGCACACACACACATACATACGCACACACACAGACAGACAGACACACACGCACACGTGCACGCACACACACACACGCACGCACACGCGCACGCACACATACACACGCACACACACATACACACACACGCACATACACATGCACACACAGACAGACACACACGCACGCACACACCCGCGCGCGCGCAAGCACATGGACACATACACGATAACACACACAAACAAATGCACACACACATGTACATACGTCAACATTAATAAGGATCGATAAGTGACCACACTTTCTCAATTCTGTATTTAACATTTAACCAGCTTGATCTGACACTATTAACAGTGAATCCAGCTGATGGATAAAAGGTTTGATATAACATTTAGAAAGTGTTGCAAAGTGTGGTCACTCCTCGGTCCTTTTAAATGTTGAAATAACATCCCGGTGTTTTTTTTATAGCGTACACATTTACACGTATACATACGTATGCGTCATTAACATGCACACAGACATATACACACTCACATGGACAGAAAGAAAATATAGAAACAAAATAAGGTTGATATTATTTTCGAATCGACGTCACACAACATTAATAGTCCAGGAATTTTCTTTGAAATTGAACAAGCGCTGTTACTAAATTGACGAGAATCTTCTTATAACTCTCTCCACATGAAAGCAATCTTTACACATTTCGTTGATTTTGAATTTTGAAAGCTCACCAAGTTTAAACTGTAAGGACTGAATTATTTGTTATCTATCCACAGATAAAGAGCTACGGCTCTGGAAAATGCAAAGTGCCGTACTGCCTCATCGACACACACCGGGAAAGGAAGAGGGCGGCAAAGCCCGCAAGCTGATTGCATCAACAATACATCGTTGTACACGAGAGGAATACAAATTCTGTGAAAATAAGCCACTCAAGGCAGATTTAGAGTTGTAATATTCTTGGTGAAAACGATACATACATCTTGAACAACTGGTCGTGTGGTGTGTGTGTTGATGTGAATCGCGCTCACCGGCGGGCACGTAAGTATGACACTCCATATCAGATGGGGACTTAGGAAAACTGGACGGGCCCACCCTCAACTGGCAGAAATCAAACGTAATGGCGCTAAAGCGCCTTAGAAAATGCCCAAAATTGTGTGCACCCCCAAACGTCCCTCGGTTCGTGGTGAAATATCATACACATACAAAAACGTCCGATGCAATGTTGTACACGGGAGTGTGTGTCCGTCGATTGCATGTTGTATACGGAGTTGAATTGTTTTTTTTTTTTCAGCTGTCCGTTTGGCAGTTAGCGACCGTACTAGGTGTGCTGTGTGTGTGGTGTGTGTGTGCGTGTGTGTGTGGTGGCTGTGTGTGTGTGTGTGTGATGTGTGTGTGTGTGTGTTGTGTGTGTGTGTGTGTGTGTGTGTGTGTGTGGTGTGTGTGTGTGTGTTGTGTGTGCTGTGTGGGCTGTGTGTAGTGTGTGTGTGTTGTACGGCTCAAGGCCCTTGCCATATGTTTCTGGCGAAGGCCTTAAAGGGAGGAGAAGGCCAGCAACTAACAGCATAAGTAAGAAAAAAATGAACATTGTGTGAGTACATGTATTGTGAGAATTATGGTATGCTGGCTGATTAAGACACCCCCTAATATAAGGGGACGTGTGAATACTCACCCTCAGCAGGCACTATAAATGAGTATTTGTGTTTCATTTTATGTCTTTCCAAGTTTTATCCCGGGGTAAAACTTGCAGAAACAGCTATGGGGGAGGGGGGGGGGAGGCTTTATCGATTCAAACAGTGCAGAACATTACCAGCGCGCAGACTAACACATGCATGCATCGGTCACGCATGGTCATCTCCAGACCAGTGCACCTGTTGCGATCTGAGTTGGTTGGAAGAACTCATTTTTTTCTTATTATGCTGTCTAGTTACTGCGCCTCCTTTCATTTACAGTAATATTTTTGCCAATTTGAGAAATCATTGCCTTCTGATATTTTGCGCACTTAACAGACTGACAGTAATGATCCTAAAAATATCACCCTACTTTGATTTTGATAGAAAAAAGACTGCAATATTTTCGAATTAGGCACTTTAAAAAGTTAACGGGCCCTTCTTATGCCCCTCTCTGGCCGAGCAACTAGATAATTATATCTCGATATATTAATCGAATCCAGATTATTCACAAAGAAGAAAATGAAGGTGGCCATTCACAAAATAGACCAGGAAAATAATCGTTAATTGATTCCCACTAAACAATTTTAAAGGGACTGAATCGTGCATCGACCGGCTCTGATGAGAACCCAAAACTCACGGCCGTCCACCCATGTTTCGCTAGCTCGTTTCGCGTGGATGTGTGATGTGTTGCGAAACGCAGTTCGATGCACGCAGCCAGCCACTGGCAGATCGTGTATTCATACGGCAATAGAAGCAACAACAACTCAGAGACGGTCTTTTCAAATTACCGAACGTGCCGAATTGCATTATTCGGGCTCTTTCGTCCCCCATTAGCGTGTGCGTCCACGCGTCCGCTGAGTTATGCACGAAATAAAATCCACCGCGTATATTAGTTTAAACTCGAAACGGAGCTAGCGAACGGGTGACGGCTGAGTGTTGGTTCTCATCAGGCGGTCGATGCGCACGATTTGAGTCCTTTAATTTCATATCTCAGAATGACGCGCACATGGTGACAGACAGACAGAAATATTTCACCTTCGATGCTTATTGTCCTGATTTAAGTAGTTTCTCTGTACCAGTTGAATGCGGCCGAGGCTATCTAGCCTACCTTACTGTGCTTCATGAATTACAATTTACTACAGAGTGGCAACAACCACTGTGTGACGACATGATCATTGTCCTTGACCGTAAGAAAATTCAACGTTACAAACGGGAAAAAAAATTCGCTCAGCTGTACAAAATTGATTGTCACAAAGCTCTACTGATGTAAGGGAAACATTGTCATGATATATTCAATAAAGACATTTTCTTAAGAACAAAATATTTCTAAGAGTAGAAATGATGAGTTCTCCGTCGTTTTTCTTTTCGGCATATACTGTTTCATTGTAGAAAAAATATCCATCAGACACGTCATAGAGTAAGTCATATAATCACATTTATTTTCTACTTTAAAATGCATTATTCACACCCAGGTCGAAGGTCTAGCCTCAAGACTATTCATCGCAATTCGTGTGCTACTTTCGCTCGAACGAAGCGCTCGTTCGGAGAAAGATGCCGATTTTCTCAACCACTCCTCATACGTTGGCGGTGGTTCGACAACTGGGGGCGCGCCTCCACCTGTTGTGCGATCCGAATCATGTAGATGCGAACCGTGGTTCACGACCGACAGTTCGACGCTCCCGTACAATCCCGATGTCGCATCCGAGTTCATGACCTCGGAATAGTTCGGCGGTGGCCCATCGTCTGTGACGTCATGATGTTGTATAGCAAATTGTCGCATAGCTAATTGTCGTATTGCAAATTGTCTGCGCCAACCATGGCAACCAATGACGGCCCAACAAGCCGGTTGCGCAATGCACATGGCAACAATGATTAAAACGTTTACGAGTGAATACTGACAGTGGGCGCCGTAGTAATTAGCGGGGCAGTGACAGCCGTCTTTCAAGCACACCTCGTTGTTCACGCATGTCGTGTTGCCGACGCACGGAGTGTCCCCTCCCACAACTACGGTGGTTCCGAATTGAAGAAAGACGAAAGGTGTGATCATTGGTGTCGTTGCCATGGCTACGATGAGGCAGACGACGGCGATGTTGTCGATGTCTCACAAAACACGTATCAAATCATCGACAGTTGTGTGCAAGGTTGCTCGGCTAGAACAATCCAAAGCAAGTTGGAGGGCGTCCTGTAGATGAAAATACAATAGTTTTCTCAATCTTTGATACAAATGGAGTCAGATAAGTCAGTGTAGATGAAATCTGGGCTAAAAGTAATGTTTCGGTCCAACGGAAGAGCAGTACCCAGTGCAAAACGGCAGACGTTATTTGCAAGTTGTTCCCTACGTTCTCTCGTCGTATCGTCACACAAGTTGTACGCGGCTGTTATTCGTGCGAATATTCGCTCAACTTTGGAGAAGGGAAGAAACCTTGATCGGGGACCCGATTGGGTATCCGGCGTTGTCAAAGTTGACATGAACCGTAATTGTGGACAGGCTGTTTCCACTCGTGATGCATACACCCACCATTCCGGAGTGAACGTCCTTAGAAAAGAACTTTCCCACTAATATGCGTACTAGATAAAACACTTGAGTTTGCCTCCGTCGAATTTGTGTCGGTTATATAGCCAGCTGGTTTTCTTTTAATACTGCGTCACCTTCAGCGCAAGAAAATCGCAAAAATTACATTATGCACTCTCATTGTTTATTACTGACATGATCTGACATAGCCAAGTCACGTAATCAGTTACCACTCGTTACCCACTTAACGTTTTGCTTGGATCGATTCAGTGAATGTCACAGCGCAACGCATCTGCTTCCTACTCACAAACACACGACACAGACAGACACACACACACACACACACACGACACCAACACACACACACACACACACACACAACACAAAAACACAGACACACACCACACGACACACACATATACACACCACACACACACACTACACACACACAGACACAAACACAGACACAACGACACCAACACTACTACACACATATACACACACACACACATATATACCACACACACACACACACACAAAACACGAACACACCAAACACACCAACACCACACACACCCGCTACACACACACACACACACAATACACACACCACACATATACACACACAAAAGCACACACACATATAACCACACACACACCAAACACAAGACACACACAAACACACATACACCACACACGACACACAACCCTACACACCACACAACAACATACACACACACACACACACACACACTACACCACACACACAACAACACAACACACACAACACACACACGGTGATCGTGGCACACACACACAACACAATGAATACCACATCAGCAAAAACATGCAGCATCATCACACTGACAAATACACACTAATACACACGGACAACACAACAACACGGATCAGACACACGCACACATCGAACAATTAGTAATTTAGAGTAATCACTCTGAATAAGTAATACATTGATTGGAAATAACCGGCGAACAACCCGGGAAAACACGGATGTGAAAGGGGGATATACTATGTGCCGACCTCCCGCCACATTCAACAAAAAAAAACGAAAAAAAATATATGCATGTGCGCGCGCGCAAGCGCCGCGCGTGTGTGTGTGTGTTGTGTGTGTGTGTGTGTGTGTATGTGTGATGTGTGTTGTGTGTGTAGTGTGTGTGTGTGTGTGTGGTGTGCTGTGTGTGTGTGTATCACTGTGTTGTGTGAGGCATAGGCGTACGCAGATTTTTCGCAAAAGGGGGTGGTTTTTCCGCGGCCCAAAAAACTAGGTTCCACATTTTTGCCCACGGTCACGCCAGTCGCCGAACACACGAATAGTGGGGGGGGGGGGGGGGGGGGGGAGTGACGATTTTTCTTTTTTGCTCCAAATCCAAGGTCCAAATTTTTCCGAGTCACGCCAGTCGCCGAAAACCACATGTGGGGGGGGGGGGGGGGATGTAGTACATAAAATCTTTCTTTTTCCCAAATCAGGTTCAAAATTTTCCCGTCCACGCCAGTCGCCTAAAACACGGAATAGTGGCGGGGGGGGGGGTCAATGACGCAAATTTTTTGCCGCAAAATCCAAGTTCACAATTTTTCCACGTCACGCCAGTCGCCGAAAACACAATAGTGGGGGGGGGGGTAGTGACGAAATTTTTTTTTCCATCGCAAGCTCCAAAAATTTTCCCGGTCCGCCGTCGCGAAAAACAATAGTGGGTAGTGGGCGGTCAATGCCAATTTTTACTTCACACAATCCAAGTCGCTCAAATTTTTTTCGGCAGTCACGCAAAGTAACCAAAAACTCAATCAACCGGAGGGGGGGCGGGGGTGTCATGAAAAATTTCTTCAAAATCTACTACATATTTATTATCTCATTTTCGACACGCCACTTTTTAAGAAAAAAGGGGTGATATCGTGAAAAAAGGGGGGTGATTTCGGTAACAATAGGGGGGGGTAGGGGGTGGGTGTTTCAGGGTGTTTAACCACCACCCTTCGGCAGTAAAAGGGGGGTGTTGTTGAAACACCCCATAACACCCCCCCCCCCTGCGTAGCGTATGGTGTGAGGGCATACCACGAATTGAATCACTTAGGCGCAGTACTGAGCTCATTTGTTGCCTGTGACGTGTGAACTGTCGACACACGCTGTTGCCGCCCAATCGTCACGCCGCCCTGGTCGGGGAAACTTCGGCGCAAGTCTGACGGGATTCTTGCTATCTGTGCTGATATAAAAACATGAGGCAGAATTTAATGTGATAGTTAATATAAGAAAGAGGCGAGAGGAAAAAACGGGGAGGGGTGGGGGTGGGGGAGACAAACTGTCATGATGGATGAACTATTGAGTACCTTTCCTTGTCAAAAAAGTAACATATGTTTTATGTAGCTGACGCAAGGTGGCATGCCAGGCGGCGACTTCAATTACTAGTGGATCGTGGTTGGTGTGATTGATGGGGACTAGATTTGAAGGAGCACCTTTGGATGGGGGTATAAGAGCTGTGGGGTTAACCCTCATAGGGTACTGATGTTTCATTCTTATTCGGTTTTACATCTGAATTGCTTTTACGCAATTAACGCAAGTGCTAAAGGTTCACCATTTCCTAGTGGATGTAAACTGTCAGCATCTTACGCCGAAAAACAAATGTAAGCTGAGGACGCTCTTTTTTTGGTCGCCCAACCCAGACGCAATGTGGCATAGACGCCGTTCCGACAAGTGGGAGAATAATCACGGACAGGCCATAGTCTAGCTTCTGGATCTCTTATTAGATGTTTTGTCGACGACTATATCACGTTGCCAGCATGTACGAGCCCAGTGATAGCGTGACCCCGAGAATTTGTCCGCGTCTCTTCGGCGGACAATATCTGCGGGGGTCACGCTACATCACTGGCTTGGTACATGCGGCAACGTGTGATAGTCGGCGACAAAAAAATCTAATAAAGAGAGTCCAAAGCTTAGACTAGACAGGCCCTGCAGATTTCTCTTCGTGAAGCACACATACAGTATACACAATACATATACACCCACGCCACACAAATACAGCACACACGCACACACACACACACACACACACACACCACACACACACACACACACACACACATCAAAAAACACACACCCACACACACCACACACACACACACACACACACGCACATAACACAAACACACACACACAGCACACGCACGCACACACACACACAACCAACACACACACACACACACACACACACACACACACACACACACACACAACCACACACACACACACACTGCTAGGCGGCAACCACACTCACACGGACACACACACACAAGCATGGCTCTTAATAAATGTCAAATTTATCTCATTAAAAAGGCCTAATACTGCTTCTCAATCAATCTAAATACTAATAGACTAATACTTGCGTCAAAATTAGGTCACATTGCGCCTAGGATACGTACTTATTATTGTCATCAAATTAAAGACACTATAATAAGTGTGGAAAGCCTTATTTAACATTGTCAAACCTTGCCTTTCTGACACAATCTGGTAGTGTTTGGATGGACAAATAAAACACCTTAGAAAAAGTTTGGACAGTTATGCGCTGTCACTAAGTACAATATGTGCAAATTCAAATTGGCACATTTAATTTCCTATCGCAGTGATAGGAAATTCTGCAACACAGGCAGTCCTGGGAGAAAAGCTTGGAGTGGTCTATCAATGATTTTTTTACTTTTTTAAAGCACTTACTGATTCGTTTTAAAACTGCAATTTTTTCAAGGGCTTCATTTTTAGAGCATGTCAGAACACTGGTCAGCATGGAACTGCAGGCTCAGATTTTTTTTAACTAGACAACTGTTAAACTGGCTTTAAACTGAAACTGCTTAGCATGCACATTGGTTTAGTTAACAAAATGATTTGAACAAAATGCCTTGTTTCACCTCTGATAAAAAAACTAGAAAGTCTAGTGGTCAAAGTTAATTTCTCGTGATTAAAATGCTTATCTAAGCATATCAAAACCTGAGCGATGAATATCGTTATGCTAACAAGGACTTGGTGTCAAAACGTAATATTTGCTAAGGTTACAGTCAAATTTGATGTAAACATGTTAACCGCATCTAATCAATCGGTGAATTTTGAAATCAACATTTGCTTCTGGCCCGGTATCAGTTTGTAAAGAGCCCGTAAGGCTGTCCAGCTCGTATCGTAATATGCGCATCTAATGCTAACAAGGCCGTATAGGTGCACACAGCTAATGTCAAGCCCTATTACGAATAATGTTTATAAGGCAATCAACTTGAAAATCGTTAAAAATCAGAGATTAATTTGGGAATGATTGGAACAACATTCTGTGATAGACAATTATTCTCCAATGCCTAGATCACCAGGAAATGAACTGTTGACCAGCGTTTTCTCAAGGGAAT
>JZLH01S0188663.1:2335-19795 GCA_001188425.1 Eucidaris tribuloides | reverse complement strand
AAAAAACGGGGGAGGGGTGGGGGTGGGGGGATGGACAAACTGTCATAGATGGAATGAACTATTGAGTACCTTTCCTTGTTCAAAAAGTAACTATGTTTTATGTACTGACGCAGGTGCATGCAGCGGCGACTTCAATTACTAGTGCATGTGGTTGGTGTGATTGATGGGGGACTAGGATTGAAGGAGCACCTTTGGATGGGGGTATAAGAGCTGTGGGGGTTAACCCTCATAGGGTACTTGATGTTTCATTCTTAATTTCGGTTTTAATCTTGAATTGCTTTTACGCAATTAACGCAAGTGCTTAAAGGTTCACCATTTTCTAGGTGGATGTAAACTGTCAACATCTTACGCCGAAAAACAAATGTAAGCTGAGACTCTTTTTTTGGTCCCCCAACCCCGCGCAATGTGGCATAGACCCGTTCCGACAAGTGGAGAATAATCACGGACAGGCCTGAGATTTCTTTGTGAAACACATTACAGTATTACACAACTTACACCCACACCCACACAAATACACACAACCACACACACCACACACACACACACACACACACACACACACAAACACACACACGACACACACACCACACACCACACACACACACACCACACACACAAAACACGCACATAACACAAACACACACACACAGCACACACCACACACGCCACGCACGCACACACACACACACACAAACCGCCATACACCACACACACACACACACACACACGCAGCGCGCACACACACAACACACACACACCACACACCACCACTTCCTAGGGCACACACACACTCACTTCACACGCGACACACACCGCATGGCTCATACAATGTCAAATTTATCATTAAAAAGGCTTATACTGCCTTCTCATCAATAAATATATAAATCATCTTTTATTGATCACAAGTGACGGAAAACAGTTTACAGTGACAACATATAAGATGTGTATAATTGAAACCATGTACCATTGACAGAAGTTTTGGAAGATAAATTTAAAATATCACTTTCAAATGCTGTCATTGGCAGGGTAAAAGAGGAATAATATACGAATAGGTAGATTTATGAGAGAAGTTACGTAGAAACATACAACCGGAAATTAGAATTTACAAACACCACGACAGTATATAAAAAACACACTGTACATGTAGAAAGAAACATTCATTACATTGAGGATATGAGTACAAACGAATGGACTAATGTATTCATATCAAAATTACTTTTGCACAAATTCATTAACACTAATTGATACAAGTTCAGATAACTTTGATCTTACACAAATTTCGTGAAACTTCAGCTCTTTTAGTTTGTCTTTTGTTTAGGTGTACGTGCGCATGTGTTGAGTTGTGTTGTGTGTTTACGTATGTGTGTGTGAGTATGCTATGTGTTGTGTAAATGGGTGTTATGGGTGTATGTCTTATGTAGTGAGTATATGTGTGTATAGTTATGTGTTGATATATGTGTGTATGTATTCAGCACTGTATGTATGTTTGTATGTATGTATGTGTGTGTGTTTGTTGGTTTTGTGTGTGATGTGTGTATTTTCGGTGTGGGTGTCGGTTTTGTGTGTTGTGTGTGTGTGTTGTGTGTCGTGTGTGTTGTGTGTGTGTGTGTGATGTGTGTGTGTGTGTGTGTGTGTGTTGTGTGTGTGTGTGTGTGTGTGATTATGTGTGTGTGTGTGTGTCATCCGACTTATACACGATCGTACGCAGCGTTCGCCTCGTGTGTGTGTGTGGTGTGTGTGTGTTGTGTGTGTGTTGTGGTGTGTGAGTGAAGTGATGTGAATGGGGTGTCTTTCCAATGTTATTTGAAGTGGTTACTTTAGTAGTTGGAAAGATTTGAAATACAAATACATCCATTATTTCGTAAACATAACGACGTTTACATCCATGTGGTAGTAAAAGAGCAAGAAATATAGATAACGTAATGATATATTTGCCGCCCTTACCACCCCCCACCCCTTCACAAAAAATTAACATTGAGTGGGTAGAAATTATTCCAGTGTTACTAGAGATTTGCGTCTACTTTGAATAGTTTGAAGCTTTAAATACAAATTGTCTATTATTCATTGTCATAGCGAGTTTACATCCGTAAGTCAGTTTTTTTTGGTACTAAAGATTAAGAAAAAAAAACGCAAACGTAATGATATTAGTGCCGGCTCCCATCATTCCTTCCCCTCGCCTCCCCTGCCCCTCTCCAAACACACAAAAATCATGAGTAAAAGCGCCAAAAACGTTCCAGTACATGCCAGTTGGGTTCATTTCTGGATGTGTTAGATAACATATGATGCTAACTAAGCAGTTTACTAAGCGTCATTTGTACACCTTCTTTTTGTTGTCCTGTCAGGCCAACATGTGTTTTCAAGTCATTGAAATTCTTTCCTTGTTTTCTGCTTTGATATGAGCCCTGACCCACCTCAGCAACACAGCTGACACTTGAACCTGTTGTTTCACATCGTTTAACGAGTGCCAGGCATATTTGTTCTGTTTAAGCAGTGACTTTTTGATATGTTTGGCTCAAACGCGACGGTTAGTCAAAAACTATGACAATTTCTTTTTGTAATCGATTTATAACCATGTCAGGACGGTCGGTTGGTGGGCGGAGAAGTTGAGTTGGTAATTGTCTCGAGACTTGTTTGGCGGGGAGATCAACATTCACTTCCAGTTGCATTATTTTCCACAGTATTCACATGATTCTACAAGCTGCCAGATGTGATTCAAGATACTATTGTTGTCTCCAGAGTGTACCGTCGCTGGTTTAACATAGTATTTGACAGTTCGATATGATGTAGTGTTACTGTGTGTTACTACAAAGTTTTGCAGTTACCAGACTGCTGCTTTCCCCATCTTTGCAATTCCTGAAGTGGGAGAGCGGTCATATGAGGAGCGTACAGCAAAACTTAAAACTTTCGGGGTAGACTATATATTATACTTTTCCACGTCAAGTCTTCTTCTTGCCTCCGATAAAGTTTTGAGAAATTGACCCGTGGACTATCAACACTACTTGTTTCGTTTTCCCACCTTTTTGCTTCGTGTTAAGTCTTGCATTATGCGCTTTAACACCTCTTTTAACCAACTTTCCAATTGTTGTACTTATTGTCCCACAACTTCCTCAAATACCGTAGCTGCTTCAACATTTACCGTACGACTTTTTTGACATACCCTAACTCCCTTTTCTAGCTTGTTTCGGTTTACACGTGTGAACTTGTCATCAGAACGTTTAGAGCATGAGCTATTCGTAGAACATGCTTTCTGATATATATTGGTAATTGTGGAATGCCAAGGACGACAGGACTATGCGATATGGCAGAGCGTAGCACCCCTTGATGGCATTTCTAACCATCTTAATATTTTTGTACCAAGTAGCATCGGAGTTTTGAGAGTTGTGCTTTTAGTAAGATCGTGCACGGTGAGAATGAATCGGTGGGGATGACACACAGGTATTTATGCGTATATTTGTCAATTATATTCGAGGACGAATTAAGGGGACGCATTCTACGGTTTACCAACATCGTTCACTTTTATCATTAATATATTCGTCCGCACCGTGCGGAGGTACCCTTAAATGAAATGTTTACGACCCAGAAACATTTCAGGGATCCTTGAATGTTTTAATTTTGATCCCATTTTATAATAATGCCACCTACATTGGCGTCTTCTCAGAGATTGACATTGGATTTACATTACTGAGTCTCAGTTCCACAGGTTCATGCTATTGTTATTTGAGCAATTTCGTTAGCATTTTTTTGTGTGTTTCTTTTATCCAGTTCGGTGATAAGGAATGAAATCATCAGGTTATGGTAGAGTAATGTTATCGATTACCGTTGAGAGATAATCCATGCGATTTTTCGAACTGTTTTAAGTAATTTGTATGATTGGATTGAAAACTAAATAAATATAACTGGTGAGAAAGCGGTTTCGCTTGAAATGGTTCCCTTCTGAAGCGAAACTCTGTGACGACCACCCAGGCCTTGACATACTCCCGAGAGATTGCTGTAAATTATTAATGTAGGTGAACAACAGATGGGCGGGATTTCCATTTCATCTCTAGTGTGAACTTTTAAATTGGACTATAATTGCGTCAAAATTAGGTCACATTCGCCCAGATACGTATTTTATGTGTCATCAAATTAAACTGAAACTCTTACATGACATTGTTTAGTTAACAAAATGATTTTGAAACAAACTGCCTTTGTTTCACCTCTGATAAAAAAAAGCTAGAAAGTCTAGTGGTCAAAGTTAATTTTCGTGATTAAAATGCTTATCTAAGCATCAAAACCTGACGATAAATAATCGGTTATGCTAACAAGGATTGGTGTCAAAACGTCATTTTGCTAGGTTACAGTCAAATTTGATGTAAAACATGTTAACCATTATGAACGGCTGAATTTTGAATCATAAATTTTGTCTTCGGCCCGGTATCAGTTGTAAAGAGCCGTAAGGCTCTGTCAGTTGTATCGTAATAGCGCCATCTAATGCTAACAAGCCGTATAGGTTGCACACAGCTAATTCAAGCCCCTTACGGAATAATGTTAAAAGCATCAACTTGAAAATTCGTTAAAAATCAGAGATTAATTTGGGATGATTGGAACCAACATTCTGTGATAGAACAATTATTCCTCAATTGATGATCACCAGGAAATGAACTGTTGACCAGCGTTTTCTCAAGGGAATTCCCCTTAAACAAATTCCCAGCATTTTCACGGCGATTTGGGCCTGTGTACTAGAATTTCTAAGCCGTATTCATGGGCACGTTATATAGTTCCTAACAAATCCATTAATTTCTTTCATTGTAACAACAATGAAGATCCACTCAACCCCATATCAGAAAATGTCATTCAATACTCAATCAGATCCACCCCTTTTTGACAGCCGCCCATTCAAATTAACATTTCTTATTCTTTGGCTTGGGTCGGATGCACATTTCTGGATTTCTCACTTTTTTTAGGCGTGTGCAATCTATAGAAACTCGATTTTTGGACAGTCAAATAAATAGTCATGCATAATAAGCCTAGCGACGTTTACATTGGCAGAAATGTATATCCAGACGGAAACTTTTGGATGTCTTATATAAAAAAAAAAGTAAAATTGCAAGAAAACATCATGCCTTTGCCAGACATATTGCCATGAAAATCAGTTTTCAGCTGAAAGCGGGCTTTCTATTCCGTGACTAAAACAACCAAACATCCAAACATGAATGTGTATGTGATCGAACACATACGATTAACGTCATCAGATATATTCCGCTCATTTAAAGGCATAAGTTAACGATATTCCCAGTTTGACTGTCTCAGGTATAAGGTTTAAAATGAAATCTTGAAAAATTGTACTTCAAATCGATCATTTGGTGCTCTAAAAACGGTAAAAATCTAGGAGTAACCAACTACAATTAAAAATTGTTCTGATGCTAAATTCGTGAATAATATCACACATAATTCTATCTTGGCAGTGGCAGAATAACATTTAAAAGTTTTATATAGGGTGCTTATTATTTTGTCAATTCAAGCTATCATGTATAGCTAAGACTGGTCATATGGCAAAGGTTTTTTTTTGTTTTTGTTTTTTGTTTTTTTAGTTTTAAATGAATCTCCAGAATGTTAAACAGCGTCTTTAGCTCACCGTTTCAAGTTGGTGTGTGGGTAGAAAAAAGTTGGTATTGGGACAAACAGCCAATCGCAAAATGTAGAAAATAACGGAATTTTGAATCGACCAAAATACCTACACAGTAAAAACGCTGTTTAAAATATTTTAAACAACTGTATACCGTTGTGTAAGCCTGTCACTCTAACAACGTTGTTTAATCTTTTTTAAACAACCATGATTGTGGAATCCGTCTTTTAAACAATAGTGGTTAAGATTTGAACAACACTTCAAATTTTAAGCAATATTCTTTAAAAGCTCTATGTTATGTAAGGACCTAAAGAATTATACAGCCTCAAATCTCTGTGAATTACTTTTACAGTTAGCGATCACAGCTTTATTTATTCGCGTAGTAGTGAATAGCGGTTGTATTGATTTGTATATATGTTGCTCCTCCCGTTATATTATTATGATCGATTGCAATCACGGAGCAAGGGAGTATCTTCTGTTATCGTTATAATGGACGCGACTAGGATCGATACCCAAAAGTGAATGGAGTAATCCAACCTTCCCATGGGATCCCGAAGGAATTCCAGACCCACGAGAGTCTATAGTGTAAGTTGTATATATTTTTTTCACCCTAATCCTAAGGCACTATAGACACTTATAGTAGGTAGGTATACCGGGTCAGTCTGACTCGGAGAGAGGATCCGTTGGGGGCACACCCGGAAAAGGGTCAGGTTTAACCACATTCCGGGTCAAGTTTGACCAACATCAAAGTCAGTTTGACTGATATTTTGGCCAACCTTGACCCTGAATTTGGTTAAAATTGACCCTTTTCCGGGTGTGCCCCCAACGGATCCTTTCTCCGAGTCAGACTGACCCGGAATTTTTAAGAGTGTATGAGTCTGGACACTTAAACTAACTTCGCTCGGGATTGGGCTAAATTAAAGAGCAGTCTATGACTTACACTATAGAGGGTCTTCAGTAAACGGGAATGACATTTCACATGAGTTATTATTATGAGTATACTGCAAAACTTGAAAGACGAGATTACTTCTCATCATTTACCTTTATCTGATACACGAATTACTTTGAACATTAAAGTTTGTTGTTCCTTATCTTCTGTGCATATCTAGAAAAGTAAAAAATGTCAAAAATTTCAAATTTTTGCATTTTTTTAAATGTGTATGTTTAGAAGTATTTTTCGTTAAGTTTACATGAAAGAAAAAACATATACTTATATGACGTGTTATGAATATTCCAAGTTGTCAAAAATTATGGGGGGGGGGGGCATATTTAAATATTTTCATGGGGCAACTCCCCCCCCCCGATTGACGCCCCTACTTTTTAATTACTCCTATGTATCAATGCAATGTATCCTTGGTCCCCAAATCGTTTATTTTGACCAGATCCATATTTTGACAGGCATGGTTTTAACCCAAAGGTCTTGATTTATACATTTTTTCATACACATCTTATTTAACGATCTTTCCGATTTTTTCTGGGTAAACGTACAAAATTACAAGCGTCCCACAATGCATACAAAATGCTAACTCGCCTGAGAATATTTTTCACAACTGTACTACAGTACAAAAAGGTCAACATTGCAATAAATTCTCGGAGTTCAACTTTTCTTTTATGATATTATTCTTACATAATCAATTGATAATTAGGAACCGCATGTTAATATACAAAGTTTCATGCAAGTCGTTCCGTACGAACTCACATCTATTTGAGACGTGAATATGCTCCCAGTTATGCTTGGATTTTCCATCTAGCCTTTGATAATTCTGTATAATTATTGCCTGTGATAATTGCCTTGAACCCCCCCCCCGCCCCCCCGCCCCCCCCGCCCCCCCCCCCCCCCCCCCCCCCCCCCCCGCCTCTTCCCCCCTAGTATGTAAACATACATACATGTCATAACATATCAAAAGGTAGAGCGAAACAATCATCGATATCCACAACCATAACTTTCACGGATCTTGAATAACCATATTCAAATATAAAAGATACAACCTTTAAGTTGTAAATGAAATTGATAAATCCCTTCTATCAATTTCATCTATTATGTTTTTATCACAAAGGACCATATTGTTAATCAGTGAACCAGTAATTGTGATATTAAAATATGTTGCAACGACATTAGTGTTTACGCCACTTGTTACTAAAGACAAGAGCAAATGATGATTGAAGCAGATCAAACTTTTAGCGAATTGAGTGATCAAATCAATGTAGGTCTGTACATATTTTATTTTTCAAAATTGCACCAAGTGCATTTACTGCCACATTTAAGTCTCCATCTCCCCCTCTTTCTCTACACCTCTGAACGGCGGCGATGAACTGATGAAGGCCGGTACGCTGGCAACCTGAAGCGTTCCATGAAAAGAGCGCCATCATGTCATGCCGGTCTTTCTCAGTTATACTTCACATTTCGTTTTCTCAAGGAGATGCAGGGATGGAGCTACAACAATTCAATTTCTGTTTGAGCAATGTTCAATGCCGCGCTTAACTGAATCTTCCTCCCAGATGAACAGACAAAAGAATTATGTTAATGTATAATCACTTTCAATCAAAGGAGGGTATAGGCCTATATGCTCCATGCCGAATCTCATAACGCTGAATGAGAACACAATACCTAAATGCGAGGGACGCTCCGATGAGGGAAAATAATCAAATACCATTTGAAGATCACGGGAAGATCATCATTTGTAGGAATTCGGAAAAGTGTCAAAATAAGTACAAAAGAAGTGTATAGTATACGGCTTTCAAGAGTTTCCCACAAAATACGACTTTGATTAGGCCCTAAAGCCTGCAGACATTTTCGCAGTCGTAAAAAAATCCTAATGTTTAACCGAAAAAAAATAGGCTAATACATGCATGTACACACAGTGTGCCCCCCCCCCCCCAAAAAAAATGGTCGGGAGAAAAATATTTGAGGTATGTAATTTTCTGAAAAGGTATGTGTATTTGGTATAATATCAAAGCAGGATAAATTTTCTTTCTGATCACTTTGATTCCATTCAATTAGCTTGTAGGCCTATAAGTCAAAAGTTATGATTACTTTGTGCAGTCAGGCAAAATCACGTTTGTCCCACTTTTGTGTATTGGTCATAATGACAACTGAATTGAAGGTATTGTTACAGAACTCATAAAAACTGAATTACATAAATCAATAATAAAACAAATAACAAATTGATTTTTCTGTTAGTGTTTATTTCTGATTATCTAGTAAATAAAAAATCAAATGCAAATAACCCGTCATTGAAATGATATTGCACATGTTCATGTCTTCTGTTTATCAGACTGCATTCACACTGACATCATGATGATCTGCACATCCCATTTATTTTAGCCCGTTTGTCAAAGATATGTACCTCCTTCTGTACTGCAAATAATAGGAAATCAGAAATGTGCAATCTATTCGTTCAGCTAAATTGAACGATTACACAATACTTTTCACATACTATCATTGTGGTTTCTTTGTTAAACAATACGCAGAAACTGCATGCACAGTCATGTCTGGCAAATACAGTATACTGCCTGGGACAAACACGATTTTGCGTCATTGCAGAATATTCAATAGGTGTAGACATTGTATGGCAACTTGTTTTGATTTTGTTTTTGTTTAAAATATGTATGCATAACGGAATCCAATTTTTGACGTCAGTTTTATCATTGTAAGGGAGCGTCACCTTCAAGCTTTGCTTATGGCGTTTCCCTTTTCCATATTAATTGAAACGTTAATTCCCTGAAATGACGTATACATGTAAATTTTAATTCCTTATGATAGCAAAAATTATAATAATGTAATGGTTAATGTGTAACAATTTGCTTTGTATGTACATCTGAAATTTTGTTATGTAGGGCCTATATATAGGCCTATGGAATAAATAAATACTCAATACTCAATATCTCGGGATTGACACAACTAAATGAAATGAAATAAAATTGCACTGAAAAGTATGGCCTTTTAGCTTTATGACAATACCCAACTTGACTAGGTTGTATATGATTTTCATATATATATAGGCCTATAAAAAAAATAATTTCCGATTGGACCATAGTTTGGGGGGGGGGACACACTGTATATTTCCAATAGGCTTATTTTACCCGGGATATCTTATCATTTTCAGTTCTTTTATAATGAAGTTGGCGACTTGGAATATCGAACATCAAAGCACCTGAAGAATTCTCCTCATCCTCCATCCTATATCCTCTTACCCCATGATGTTCCTCCCTCACCCCCCCCCCCCCGAGGAAGAAGAAGCCTAGAACTAGAAGAAGAAGAAGAAGAAGAAAGAAGAGGAAGGAGTGAGAGGAGGGAGGCTAAAGGAAATGATTGGGAGAGAGAGGATACGGGGGGGTGGGAGGGAGGAGGAGGAGGAGACCGAGGAGGAAGGAGGAGGCATCGGAAAGGAGGGAGGAAGAAGGGAAGGAGGAAGAGGAAGAAAGGAAAGGAAAGCATTCTGGGCAAAGTTTGGGCAAATCCGATTAGCGAAGGCATCAGGAGGAGGAGAGGAGGAGGAGGAGGAGGAGGAGAACAATCAATATGCAAGTGCATGAACAACAATCTCATCGTTCAGAATAATATGATAACTCTGAACATGTGTCTCTGTTTATACCACTTAGTAACACCCGAGATGTTCTTTCAATCTCTCTGTTATGAATATGATGTAGGGCTGGACAGTCTCTCATCAAAACTGTAGGCCTACGATTTTCCTGATGATGTACGAAACTGAGTTTTGACGTCGCGTCCTACCAACTCCCATCGCACAACACACACACTCTCATCTCGAACTTCGCCAGCTGTAATTTTGTAAAGCTAGCGTGATTACGAATCCACTTTGTTGTACGTGCGTGGCCGTACCGTGGCTTGTTGTTGTGCATTTTGTGAACGGTGATCCAGGTGCATGTAAGTTTCTGTTTGAGGCTAAGGTTGTCAATTTCTTCATCTATTAAATCATAAATTAAGTATTTAATTGCTATAATATTGTAATTTTAGAAAGTGGGTATGCAGCAAAATGTGTTGTGTTTTAAAGCTGAATATATAGCTTTGCCATTTGCACGCCAGTTGATCGGGTGAACTTGAAGTGGTCTGAATTGCAATCTCAGCATTATTAAACTTGTAAAGCGATACGTGGTCCCACGTGTTGGATTACATGTTGGAGCATGATTTTTGAGTGTCTTTCGCAGCGCGCAGTGTTGATGTTTTCTAATCTTGCATTTCTTGGTTGGAAATTGTATTCTGATAATTTTTTTGACTACATCCTATTCCTACTCTCATTGTAGACATCACCACTGTATGACTCCACTAACCTGACTAATATGCTGTTGTTTTCTTGATAGTAGATTAGACTAACCAGACTAACGCAGAGACTCCAACCCCAAACACCTCTTAAGCGGGAGATTCTCCCACCGAGACCCCCTAGCAAACGGGAGACTCTGACTTGATGTGCGCGTAGCCCACATCACCGGCGGAAAGCATAAAATTCCTTTGCAGCCGGAGGCCATTTTTAGGGTTTTAGAAGCTCTCTGTTGCTGTCTTAGGTTTATTTTTTAACATATGACAACACTAAATGGGGTCAAATCCACTGATTCAGATTCATATCTTTTCAAAAAGGTGGTTGGGCGGGAGAAAAAAGGAGAAACACAGCTAGGGCGGGAGAAATTCAAATTCAAGCGGGAGGGCGGGAGATTTTGTGAAAATGGACTCAAAGCGGGGGAGTCTCCGCTGAAGAGCGGGAGAGTTGGAGTCTCTGCTAGCCCGTTTTTTTAGAATCTTACGAAGCTTTTGTTTTGCAATTTTTTTGGTCTTTAGTCTTGGATCTAATATAGATGTATTTCGATTTTGGTTAATTCTACTCAGGAAATATAAGCATTGATCTAATTTTCATAAAGTTGATGCTGAGATAAGGGAGCAGCAAACCTGCTTGGATGTGCCATTGTCACTGGCCTTGGAAAGGCGGGGGGGGGGGGGAGGCACTGCATGATAAGTGTACAGTACCAGGGTGTGAATAAAACGCTTAAACAGGGTTGTTTATTCACGATTGGGCGATGTACGTGCGTACAGTGTAAAAGGGAGTAATCAATTCATAGCAAATCAGGAAAGGAAGGCTATAGGGCAAGTCAAGCTATTTTTGGCGGGTGGTAACAGCGTGGAATCAGAAGCAAAAAACAGGCCTTTCCCCATATGGTAAATGAACCAATCCTTGGTATATTCTAATAGGTATAAGGATCTTTACGCACAATAGAAATAATAATATGAAATCACTACACTTCTTAATAAATTTATGTTAATTTATTCTCGGTAACGGGCGTGGGACAAAATTGCAGTTTTTTTACTTGAACTTTATTCTCTAAACTCTCTGATTTAAACAAGCAAATAAAATTTGTTAGTTCCATCTTCTTAACATCATAACAAACATATTAATATATAACTTTCATGAATCTACAACTTCTCGTTTGGTTGGCAAGGGTCAAGTTTACAAAAGCATGTAGCGTAGAGCGTGGGACAAGTAAGCATGGATACAATCTCGCCATGCATAATATGCATTGAACTTTATTGAATTTAGCCCAACTTGACAGGTATGATCCTTAAGGTGGGGAGATTCAATACCTGTGAATGAAGTACACCCCACACGATGCCCCCCCACAGGGCCCAGGGCAGCTAAAGGGCCAAAGAGGTTATATTCAAATATTTCTTCTCATTTACGAGAATAGTTTATCTATGTCACAGGTATTATGTATGTAGATACTTATACTGTATGGTGATGAATTATATGCTTCTGACATGCCAACCGCGAGGGGTGGCCCATCATGGTCCCTTGGGGGGGGGGGGGGTCAACGAGGTTGGGGGAGGGCCTATGGGAATAATTACATTAAATAATTTTCTTTTCAATTGATGGATTTAGAAGAAACTTGTGGGGAATGATCTTTGGGGAGGGGATAGAGGGGGTTCTGCAATGAACACTGGGCGCAGTGGGGCCGGCCATGGGCAGGGCCTCACAAGGTGCAAAACTATGGTAAGTTTCTAACCAGAGTCGCATTTGTAACCAAACTTGGATGGTAAACTATTTAACAGGAACCTCAAATGTTATTTGGAGGGTACAGATCACATATGTAGGATAAAGGGTCAATTGAGATCAAAATCATAAGGGATCATACTGGCAATTATTTCTACTTGGGGCGTTGATATCGGCCCATAGTTGTACTAAATTGGATGTCATGGTAGATGGCCTACATGCCATACAGACGCATGTTTAAATTGGGGGTCAAAGTCAAATAGACTGTAAGGTGCATGTAAAATACTAGGGCAAGAAAGCATTATGGCTAATCAATTAACTTTATGGTCAAGAGGATGAAATTTTTCAATTGATTCACGTGATTCCGTTGTGCCTTAGATATCAGCTTCGCAAAGAAAATTGTATAATTGATGTTTTCTTCTGTGGGGGCGCACAAGAGTTTGAAGAACCTCAGGTGACGTCAGGAAGGTCATGTGAGTACTCTTGGTCATGCATGTAGTTTAAAACATATTAAGAGGAACAAGAATGACATTCATATTGAAGATTCTTAAGCAAATGTGTATTATGTCCACGCGTTACCCACATTGTCCATGACGTTACAAAACTATTAGTCAATTATGTTTTGCATACATTGATCAAATTTTTGTGTTATGTATTGAGGTATCCCCAAGAGTAAATTGGTACTTTTGGAAAATTCAATTCAAAGTTCCGCCCGCCGTCCCCCCTCCCCCCCCTTCCCCTCCCCCTCCCCCCCCCCCCGGCCCCCCTCCGCCCCGCCCGGCCCCCCTCCCCCCCCCCCCCCCACCCCCCCCCCCGCTCCCCCCGCCCCCCCGCCCCCCCCCCCACCCTCGCTCCGCCTCCCCCCCCCCCTCGCCACCCCCCCGCCCCCCCCCCCGCCCGCCCCCCCCGGCTACATGATGCATCTGAAAGTAATTAAAACAATTGTCTAGAAAAAGTAACGGCAATGGGAAATGCAAATATTTGCGAACGTCCTCATTTTGATATATAATTAGTTCATGAACATGAAATTTCTTGTGTAGGTATGCTTCCTTATATGTATATGACATGCACTGCTTGGTATGAAAATTGCTAACAATTGAAGATAATTCAAATATGAGTATTCATATGTCCACGCGTAATGACTCATTTTTATTTTAAATGGTATTCGAGTGATTAAAACGGAGTAGGCAGATTTCAACTTTTTTTAATCAGTTCATAAAAATTTTATGTTTTAGCTTTTAAATTGATACTAAGTCACTAATTTGGCACTAGTTGAAAAATTGTGCATCTTGGAAATTTGTGAAAGGAAATAGCTTTGGACTTGCTATACTTTTAATAGATTTTAGTTCAAAGAGGGTATGTGTTCGGACTTGAATACTTGTTAGGGTATTCAACAGAAATTGGGACTTACTTTGAAAGGGAAAGGGTATATAGATCTTTTCAGACGGTCTGATTAATCCTTGTTTAAAAGGAGACATTTATAGAAGTAAACCAGTAAATAGGACGATATACATATTCACAGAGAGCTATAAGCCGTACAAGTGAAATTGAAATGTGATTCAACTGCAATATAACCTTCATAAAAGCGAAATAGGTGGTAACAACTACGCCAGACCTCGGGACCTAATTTGCCGTTTGCTGTCCGAAAACGGCTCTTTAGCTGTGCGTAAGAGACGGGTTTCATGGACTTGCGGCAATTCGCGGCGCTACTAGCTGGTGCGTATATGCTGAAAGACTAACTCTCGAACTTGTGTGTTATCTCCATTATGTGAGAAATAAAGATAGGCTTAATAGCTTCATCGTTTGGCAAATTTATCGTCTTATTATTTCGCAACTTAAATGTCAGCTGTTCTAATAACGAAATTCATATGTTTGGAGGAAAATGACTGAAGGGGGGAAGGACCGATCTCGAAGGTGTTACTACGGCTGTATTATTGCGCATTCTTGGGAAAAGGGTCAGTGTTCCGAGTGGCCGGCCGATTTGCACTTTTGACATTATCAGACGGAGCACTTTACCTCTTTCACATGGAAGAATGCAGTTGAGTATTTAGTTAAATCATATACAAATACATATAATAAAAAAATAAGAGCCAAATCAGATCTGCCGCGAACTTCGGTATATTTCCAGACGAAGCTGAATATAGTCGTGGCGATTCTGCTGGGGTTAGGATTCAATGCGCGAGTAATGCAGGTTGGGGGCGGTAATAAGGCTCTTTTTAGCAGCTTGGAGTTAGCTGTCGGCTGCAGCAATGAGCTCGCCACGCAGCGACTTGGCCGGACCGCGCGGGCTGGTTCTATCAGATCAATCAGTCTGGCGGATTTGAATTAGACGCTGCCCGTGACAAAGGTATGTAGATTGCGTGCGTTCAACAAGCAAAGACAAAAGTAGTTAGATCTATAATTAAAGCGATGTTTGATTAGATCGTTTTATGTAGAGAAATTTATCGGAACATGATTCTACAATAAATAACGTTAGTTTAAGTCTCGAACACAATTTTCAGTTCAGGGTTTGTCGGGGTTTTGTTTTACAGCTAATTCGATGAATGTGGCATATCAGCTCTCCGGACACGGGTGAGGTTAACACAAATTTTTCGGGAGATTGTCCCATTTCCGGGCCTAGAAAATGACCTAATAATGATATTAGGATATGTTTTAACAGCACTGGAGAGACAAATGTATGTTCAGACATTGATTAAGCGTTTTGAGTGTATGGAGGACGTCAACACTACTATGAACTGTATGCGTTATCGCAGTCCGTCCGTGAGCTGGCGTGTAGCGTATACGGTTTGTGACGTCACCAAAAGGCTCCTTTCCTGTGGCCGGTTTCGGAGATGGAGAGGGTCAATTTATGATTTGTATTTTCATAAACTCAAGCTGAAACTTTCGATGGCATGTTAGCTGCATAGAATGTTTAGATAATGCATTAAGTTAGTAAAGTAACTAAATTTGTTGGGATTTATTTCCTATGAATATCAATTAAGGATATTCTGCAGAATCCGAGCAGATATTATCTCTGTTTAGGGTCATATTTGAAAGTCATACACGTGCGATCGTGTAGACTTGATAATGAAGTGCCCCAACGCCCAAGGGTTTTAGTTTAGTGCTACTCTGTAGTATGAAATGAGGCCTCCCTTTAAGATGCATGGGCATAGCTCATGTAACTCTGATGGTTGTGAAACGTGAACTGTGCATTTTGCGACTAACCGATCCAACATTTATTTCCAGTTTCAAAATCGATATTGGGATATGAACAGAGTTACCATGTTACTGCTTTGTCAGATTTATCAGCAAGTTTTTTTTTCCCAAACTGTTATATGACTTAAAACTTTTTACGAGTAGCCCATGTTCTAGTAAGTTCTAACTGTACAAATATTATCTGGCTCTGTTATAAGAATTTGAGTGCTATATTTTGAACTAGCAATAGATTTGCACTGTACAAACTTCATCATTGACTTGCTAACAGTAACGACTGATACATGAGGATGGTGGCTGTATACTTGAAGAATATGAAAGCTTTTGTTAATAATCCTATGGCAGCATAACTATTAGTCTCTTCTTTTATTTAATGGCAACACCCTGCATTCAACTTAAAAAAGGAAAAATAAATCAAAGTTTAAAGGAAAGTATTAAAACAGTTGTTGTTCTGATTTTACTGGGAGTAACCTTTAAAATTTGTACATAAGTGACATGGTTGGAGAGCATCTGTTGCATGTAACGCTAGTACACACAAAGCAGCTTTAATGCTTATCCAAACATTATAGTACCAGAGGGGCAGAAGGTAGCGTTTGCTAATTTGCTTTCAGGACTCACTCTGTGATTTGTTTTAAAGTGAGAAGATAATGATGTGATGTTGCAGCTGGGAAACGCTGGTAAACTGCAACGAAGAGAAAATTTGACTATGAGAAAACAATGTAACATGCAGTTGTCACATGCGTTTGATTAGCTCCTTGAAATTACATAGATCTTCTGCGGATGCAGTTCATTTGGATTGGGTGACAGTCTTGTTCTTCTATCGCTAGCTTTTATTTACTACCGTAAAATAGATTAAAGGGGAATTCCAGAGCTTATAGAAGTTGCTTTGAAATAGAATTATGTTTGTTAGAGGACAGTCACAGAAAAAAATCAGGACAAGATAGCACTGAAAGTTGGAAAAAAAACTTTACTCATATTTGCCTGATTTTTCTCGCAACTTTCCAATGGTGTGTTTGCCTGATTTGTTCTTTTTTTGGCCAAAAGCAAATTGTATACTCAATGAATTCCTGCTTTAACTTTGATTCTCAGTTAATGTTTATTCACATTTAAAACAAAGTAAAAAAAAACTCAAAAGTTTGAAACATAACATCGTACAAAACAAAAGTTTAGGGATCATGTAAAGTACTGTACAATAAGCTTTATGATTTACAGGCGCGACAATGCTTTTGTGTAATATCTCTCTGATTGATGGATGTAGAAATATTCTGCAAGTGCTAAACAAACTGTGTTAAGGCATTGAGTTGAGAGAGCACTCCGACACTGCTAGTATGTGGTCCTGAGCAGATAAAGACAAACTCGCGGAAGTTTGTACTGAGTGGATTGAATGATCCGCTCTAAACTGTGGCTGTTCAGGAATTTTTCAAGACAGTGGGGCAGAAAGCCTTGTGGAAATTAAAAAATGAACGAGTGATCGAGTCCATTTTTAGCGTCACCTGAGCAAAAGGCTCAGTGAGGCTATTGCGATCGCTTTTTCGTGACCGTCGTCGCGTCGTTCATATCGTGCGCGTGGCGTAACTATTACACATTTTTCAGCTTCTTCTTCAAAATGCAGTTGTATTGAGATTTTTGGCCCAAACTTGGAGGAATGGTCCTAGGTGGGTGAGAATT
>JZLH01S0188651.1:52546-78964 GCA_001188425.1 Eucidaris tribuloides | reverse complement strand
AATTCATCGTGGTGACAAAGTACAAACACAAAAATGTATATATGGGGCAATGCAAAGATATTACAACGCTGAGCCAACGACAGGAAATTTATACATTTTCTCTGGAAATCCAACAAGTGATTGGTAAATTGACGTAGACTGTTTGCAATACAAGTACCATCAATGAATACTTCCACCTGAAAACCGATGAAATGAGGAACTCTGATAGGTCGTCTTTCCTCTTTCAAGAGTATGCTTTCACCTACTCCTGCTTAGCTTTTGTTCAGGAAATAATAGTGTTTCAAATGATCCACAACACATATCAATGATAATGACAAGGATTTACGTTTTGTCTTGTAGATTTCGAGACCATGTCAAACTCTTAACAACTATCAGTGACACAGCAAACTGGAAGATGGCTCAGAATTTCCTAAAATGAACTTGATTGAATTCCAATTTTAACATGCAATTTTTGACATTATACACAGAATAAAATTGCATTTTGACTTCCAAGATCGTAGGCTGGTTAGGCAATGAGGAGGTGCACAGAAATGGTGAGATGCACATTTTGAGGAGGTGGAACTTTAGATAACCACCTGCTTAAAGCTGAAAAGGGAGTGCACATGGATTGAAAGAAGTTCATAACTCTCCTTTATTGTATTATTTCTCGCTTTCCTGTAATCAAATTTTGATCCACCAACGTAGAGGGCGCAAAACATTTGCAGCGTGGTGAAAATAGTCTTCTCAGACTGATTGCCATTAAATCAACAACAACAACAACAACAAACAACAACATTTCTTTTCACTTGCTTGGAGCGGAACTCTTTTGCCTCAGCTCGGGGGGGGGGGGTAGCCTATTCCCTTGATCTTGAATAAGAAACATGCATGTATCGAATTAATTGTCATTTAGTACGTCAGATGATTTATGAGTCAGTGTACAAAATGTATGACAAGCCTACAACATATTAGTACATTATTTTTAGATAATAAGCAACGATCATAATTCTACTTTCCCCTTTTTCATTTGAACCCCATTTGGTCATTAGATTACGTTCGTGACCGAAAATTGCGTAACGGATGCAGACGCGTATCCTCTGAGTTACCAATATTTTCTCCGGCGTAATCTCGAAGGAACTGTGCAATCGCTGTCCGAGACCCGTTCTCAGTCTAGTTTCCGAACCGTCGGTTTTCCCGCTCGTCTGTATCAATCACAGGCAAATATCTTCGAGAACAAGGTAACGATTGCCAACATTTGTGGATCTTACATAACAGAAACTACGTAAGCGTAAAGACATAGGCTAACATTGTGGAGCTTCAGTTTAAAAACTTGTCAAACTCTGATAGCTCAGCTACATAGTAGTGCTTAAATGGACAAATAAACACTCTAGAATACAGAAGTTTAGAAAGTCATGCTGCCACTGGCAAGATATGCATGAATGAAGAATTTCCACTCCGATGGCGGATAAAATAGCCTAGCTTTACACACAGTAAGCATGGACCTGGGAAGTGGGGATGCTGAGGGTGCTGCAGCACACCCCAGAAAATTTTGCAGGGGGTGACGTGTAGGTCATGATGTATAGCATTATACGGCGTCCAGGGGTGGCGCTGGCTATTTTTTTATTCCAAATTTGGCCGCGAAAAATTATTTTTGGCTGCGTTGGCGACGAAAAAAAAATTGGCCATTATTTTTATTTTTTTTTTTGGGGGGGGGGGCCCTCCCAGTATATACTTACAGAATGCATGGCAGGAAGAAGAAGGAAATCGTGATGTTTTGGTGAAAGGTTTTGAACTCTCCGTATTTCATTCAATTGTTATGGGGTTTCTTAAATTGGTAACTTTGACATGGCAGTCGTGAAGGTAGCCTAACTCTTTTCGAAAAGAAGACGATTTTTTTATAGTATACTCTTCATTAATTCTGAAACGTCCCAAAGTCAACTAGTATATTACATGGCACACTGAAAGTGCTTTAAATCAAAATGTATCTTGCATGTGTATTGAAACCCCTCCGAGACCTTCCCAGTTGGCTATCCATTCATTTTAAATACATCGAATAGATTCTTCCCTCCCTCGCCCATTTGCAGATACAGTGTACGCCGTCAAAAATGAGAAATAGTGTAAATGGAGGTGAACAATTATTTGTAAGTTGTAGGTGAAGAAACCTGAAAGATTGAAAGATCAGGTTTCATTTAATTTAATATCTTTTATCTTTAGGAAATTATGTGTGTGTTTACTTTAACCCTTTGCGCGCAAATGTTGCATCTATCACAATCGTACAAATAAATTGAACAATTGTTTTTCTCCTTCACCTTTGTACTGGAGGCACTAAAAATAACTAGTGTGCTTAACTAACTTCTACGAAACGATTATAATTTTCAATACCGTAATGAGGAAAGCAACATTGAAATAAAACATGAAAAGAACAATTGTCATTATTAACCCTTCCAATAAATTCAGCGTGTAAAGAGATAAACATTTATCAACATCACTTGTTTGTTTCTTTATTTTATTTCTAAGGTTTGTAACAGATATGGCATTTGTTCATCCTTCGATTTTGGAGTTACGGTCAACCGAATACAACCATTAACCCAAGAAACATATGCCGATATGAAGGTTCGACTTGTGGATGAAGAGACTTTGAAAGGTACTTGAGAGAGGAATGATTTGATTTACTTTATAACTATTTTAAAGGAAGATGTAGTATTCTTCGAAATTAAAGCATGCTATATTCTGAATTCTTACCTTCATATTATGTTGCAGACAGGAATAGGATGATATGCAACAAACAGTCATACCAAACACAATATTTTAGAACATTTCTTTTCCTGTGCCGAATTCTTCTTCTTCCATTTTGGGGTAACTGTCAATTCTTGCCAACTTATCAAATCGCACTGAGCTGAAATGACGTGACCGATGCATGCCACCGAAGGCTTGTTAATCTATGCACTAATCTACAGCATGGGCGCAAATCCATTTTCAAATGTAGGGGGGACATCACATGCAGAAACCTGCCCAAACCATATTTTGCCAGCCAAAATTTTTCTAACCTGCCAAATTGCCAGCCAAATCACAGTTTTTTGGCATGCACATGCAAATTCGTGGGGGGGGACATTTGATAGTGTGTCCCCCACCTTCAAAATCGTGGGGGAACATGACCCCCCTTCCCCCCCCCGGATTTGCACCCCTGATCTACAGTGTGTCTCAAAAAAAATTGTGCAAGTGAAAACCGCCCTCTTTGGCAATTAGAAAATACTCTAGTGACATGATGTTAAAATCATCGTCACGAGCATAGTCTCAGCTTTCAAATACCGTTAGTTTGGTTCAATTTGCTTGTCTTGATCTAGAGATATGCTAATCTTATTAAGAAAGGGTAAAATTGCAATTGTGCCACTTTTACTAAAATCCCTTGTAAAATTGACACAACTGTGATTTCACCCTTCTGTTGTTTACATTATATCTCGAGATTTGAACAAGCAAATTGAACAAAACAAATAATATTTGAAAGCTAAGACTTTGCTCTTGACGTTGATGTAAGCATCATGTCACGAGTGTATTGTCTTCATGCAGAAGAGGGCGCTTTTTACTTGCAGAATTTTTTGAGATATGCTGCAACACGTCTCAAAAAATTGTTCAAGTGAAAATCGCCCTCTTTGACAGTTAGAAAATACTGCTGTGACACATGTTTACGTCAACATTAAGGGCAACGTCTTAGCTTTAAGATGCTGTTTGTTTTGTTCAATTTGCTTGTTTTGATCTCGAGATATCTTGCAAGAAACAAATCGGTGGAATTATTGTGTCACTTTTATGGGAAGAGGGCCTGATGTCATTATTGGCTGTAGTAAAAGTGGCACATTTGTGATTTTACCTTTTCGTTTTAAACTAAACATATCTCAGGATTGAATCAAGCAAGCTGAACAGAATAAACCGCATTTGAAAGTTAAGACTATGCCCTTAATGGTGATGTAAGCATGACGTCACATAAATGTTCTTATCATTACCAAAGCTGGCGCTTTTTACTTGCACAATTATTTTTGAGACACACTGTATGCACTTTTTTAATCAATAAGCTCCTCCCCCTGTAGCTGTTTCGGCAAATCTGTGGCCATGGAACAGGTTCGCAATGACGTTAGATTAACAGAAATTTACTTACTGATAGGGCCTTGCTGAGGTTAACTGTCGTACAGTACCCCTTAAATAGGCTTTCTTTATGACCGTGTACCATAATTCTTACACTACTCACAATGTCAATTTTTTCTTAACTCCTTTCTGTTAGTTGCCGACTACATCTTCCTTTAACATTTGATCAAACAAAGAAGCTCTTACACTACAATCATTTCAGAAGTCAGGAAAAACAAAATATAGAAATAATATTGTGTATGAAATGAATGGTATATAAAAACTGATAATAAACACACCGAGTATTGTACATAGAAATTCGAGAACGGAAAGATGGGCTTCCAAAGGGCGATGCTTGTATAGATTACAGACAACCTAAATGAAATGATCTCGTGGATTTATTTAAATATTAAAGCAGGGCCCTGGGAACGATTTTTTCACCGACGGTGCAGAGATATATATTTTCGCGGCCCCCAAAAATTTTTCGCAGCCAAAATTTTTTTCACGGCCACATTCGCGGCCAAATCAACAGCTGAAAAGTCACACGGGGGGGGGGGGTGTCGGCGGAAAATTTTCGCGGCCAAAACAAAATTTCTCGCGGCCAAATTTTTTTTCACGGCCAAATTCGCGGCCAAATCAACAGCTGAAAAGTCGCTCTGCGGCCAAATTTGAAGAAAAATAGACATACACGTCTTTTTGCAGGGGGTGCTGCGCACCCCCTGAAAAATTTCTGGGGGTGCTTCAGCACCCCCAGCACCCCCGCTTCCCAGGGCCGTGTATTAAAGTTATATCAAAGTAAAGTATGAGAAGAACGAAAAACTAGAAAAACACACCATGGCAAGAAAACATGGAGAAAAATTCAGAAACACTCTCCCACATTGCAAACATGAATTCCCCTCCGGACAGCGATTTTTTTTGTTTTCCTACCAACAGCTGTAAAAAAACAAAATGACTTCTTTCAGGATCCAAACCCACGGTCATTCATTAGACTCTCCGTTTACCAATCGAGCCAAATAAAGCGAATCCATGGCTGTGATGCTCTTTAAAATTAGGTAGCGACTGTTCTGTAAGTTCGTAGGAAAATGATTTAACTTCCGGCCGCTATGCAAGATGATGTCACGACAGGCAGGTCAGTTTCGGTAGTTAAGACGTATAATTATTACTTAATACAGTATAAAACTGTTAAAGCCTAAGCATAATTTTGGTCGATCAGACAAATTTTTGGTCAATCTTTTACGAAGTATTCTATTGTCACCACGGACATCAGAAAACAACATACTTACTGAAAATTGTTTATAGTGACAAATTATGATCTTTAAAATAAAGGAGAACATCTACTGGTATGTACATTACTTATGGGAAATCTCGGGGGTCCCACTCCCCTCGAGATTTTACATTTTGAGTAATGTTTCAGAAATGGGGAAATTTCAGAGCGAGCAATTTTCAGGGTATCAATAGATCACATATGTGTATCTACAACATAATTGCAAAGAATTTGATTTTTTTACCATTTACCAAAACTATATTTGGGGTTAAACTTTAAAAGGTTGGGAATATACAGGCGGAAGGGTGCAAAATAATGCAAGAGAAGGCCCTTTTTAACAAGGTCTTGGCTTATCAGGGTTGATGTATTATGTAAGATGAGAGCACACAGGATCTTATCACCTGGGCGAATAGGTTATTAAACTACATCAGCTAATAAATAGGATATAAAAGTCCCGATGTACAATTATTTTGAGTGTTTGCACAAATACTGATTAATTTTATTTCAAATCCACTGCTCCCAACCAGGAAACTACTTAGGTGCCCTCCGAAATTTGAACGTTCTTGTAAACGTGGACGACAGCCAATCGCAGACAAGGAGAAAAAGAGCGGCTGTGACGTCAGCCGTCGCTGTCCAACAGCTAAGCCTGTTACAAAACGCCATCAACTCCACTGTTCTTGATACATCGTCTGCCCAAGCACTACTAGATCAATGCGAGTTCGTGAGTGGTACAGATCTGTCGCCCATGGACAAAGGTAACTATTGACAACCGAATCCAGTATGCTGCCCATAAAATGCATCAAATCCAAAATTTGGCTTTTTTCCACTATATTTAGCATGTAATTTGGCTTTTGAGAATCGGAAAACCTGACAACCCTGGCCCCTCTAACCTCAATCGTAACACTAACCCTCACATTAGTCCGGACCTTCCATTAATGTGCATGTGATAAAGTTACCTCAATGGGTCACCAAAGCCTTATATATAAATGTTATAACATTTTTTTTATTATATAATTCGTTTAAGAGAATCATGGATACATCCTTTTTAGCAAGAATGAGAAAAAAAATGGGTAAAGTTGAAATAAAAGCGAAGAGAGATAAAACGATAGAATACATTCTCTTATTTACAATCATGGAATTGGTTAAATTTGAGAAACCGTGCTGGAAAGAACACAATGTCCCACAGTGTGAAACACATTGTGAAACACAGTTTGAACACATTGTGAATACAGTGTGAAATTCGAGCGTCTTAATATTCAGTGAATCATCAGTTTATCATAATGTGGAACAGAATTTCACTATTTGAACACTCTGTGGAAAACCTCACCTCAGTGTGAAATCATCTTCACACTGGTAAATTCGGGCGTTTTCAACCTACTATGTGAACACACTGTGAAGACACTGTTGAACACTGTGTTCTTTCCAGCAGGAAAGGGAATTTCACAACTATTTGAGAATAGAAGAGTCGCTGAGACCTAATATTCCCTTTGATCAGCATATCCCAAGTGATACTGATAGCGGGAAATAGCGGACAAACAAGGAAATAGAATATCCCAGTAAATTTCCGGACAGACAGAAATAAGGTGAACCAAGAGAAAGTGCCTAAGATGGTACATGTAAGGATTTTAGATTGAGATCTTTATAACAACTTCACTGATGAAAATAAGTATATAAATTTATATTATTTATGAAATTGTGTAGTTTTTACGAAACATATGAGCACAACATTATCTGTGGCACTGCTTAATCAGGACAGGATCTTACTTTGATAATCAAAAGTCAAAGTATATTGACACTTTGACAGGCATTTTTATTTTATTTATTTTATTTTATTTTATTTTATTTTATTTTATTTTATTTTATTTTATTTCATTTCTTTTCATTTCATCTCATTCCATTTTATTACATTTCATTTCATTCCATTCCTTCTCATTTCATTCCATTCCTTCTCATTTCATTTCATTTTATTTTATTTTATTTCATAGTTACCCTTTTGAAGATCTTCGACGATCTTGTCACAGTATTCATTGCAATCAACGAGGACGTTCCGATGTACAGTGCACAGATCGTCCTCGATAAAGTTGGTGAAATCGCGCACAAATTTGATCCAAAAGGCAACGTAGAAATGGCGACCATAGTACTGTGAGTTTTAACGTATTCATAGATTTCTGAATGAAACTTTCTCATTTTAGCATTGATTATTATGGATGTAATAAGCATGAAATTGACAGTCTTTCACACAAAATATATGAAAACTTAGGACAGGTTATAAGTTTGTAAACATATTTTCAGAAACACTTACCTTGACTTAATATGAAACTGATTGCCAGTTATTGTTTAGTTTAAAAGCTTTATGATTTGAAGACCGCTTTACACCTTACTTGTTACTTAATAAAGAACTGTATTTTACGATTCGAAGTTTAACTGAATTTGCTATTGCAGGACCACTACAGGGGTCCGCCGCTAGTCAATAAGGAACCGCATTATCATAAATTATTCATAAGGACCGCTATTCATAATAAGACAAAAGCGGTCGCAGTTCAATAAGGGTCATTATTCATAAGGACCGCTATTCAATAATAGACATGAAGGGTCGTTATACATAATAAGTCATAAGGCGGTCACTATTCATAATACCAAATCAGGGTCGTTATTTATAAGCGGTCCCTATTCATAATACAAAAAGAGGGCCTCTACATAGATCATATTCATAAGGGTCGCTATTCATAATCGAACAAGAGGGTCGCTATTCATAATAGGAGAAGAGGGTCGCTATTTATAAAGGTCAATATTCATAAGGGTCGCTAGTCATAATCGAAGAAAAGGGTCGCTATTTATAATCAAAGAAGAGGGTCGTTATTCATAATCGAATAAGAGGGTCGCTATTCATAATCAAGAAGAGGGTCGCATAATCATAATGTATGGGAAGGGTCGTTATTCATAATCATAAGAGGGTTGCTATTCATAATCAGTAAGAGGTTCGCTATTCATAAATCAAAGAAGAGGGTCGCTATTCATAATCAAGAAGAGGCGTCGCTATTCATAATCATAAAAGAGGGTCACTATTCATAATCGAGTAAGAGGGTCGCTATTCAAATCAAAGAAAAGGGTCGCTAGTCATAATCAAAGAAGAGGGTCGCTATTCATAATCAAGAAGAGGGTCGCTATTCATAATCAAAGAAGAGGGTCGTTATTCATAATCAAAGAAGAGGGTCGGTATTCATAATTGAGTAAGAGGGTCCTATTTAATAATGTATGGGAAGAGTCGTTATTCATAATCATAAAGAGGGTCGCTATTCATAATCGAGTAGAGGGTCGCTATTCATAATCAAAGAAAAGGGTGCTAGTCATAATCAAAGAAGAGGTGCGCTATTCATAATCAAAGAAGAGGGTCGTTATTCATAATCAAAAGAAGAGGGTCTTTATTCATAATCGAAAAAAGCGGGTCTTTATTCATAATCAAAGAAGAGGTGGTCTTATTCATAATCCGAAAAAGAGGGTCTTTATTCATAATCAAGAAGAGGGTTCGCTATTCATAATCGAGTAAGGGTCGCTATTCATAATGTATGGGAAGAGTCGTTATTCATAATCATAAAAAGGGTCGCTATCATAATCGAGTAAGAGGGTCGCTATTCATATCAAAGAAAGGGTCGCTAGTCATAATCAAAGAAGAGGGGTCGCAGTCATAATCAAAAGAAGAGGGTCGGTTGTCATAATCAAAGAAGGAGGGTCGCTATTCATAATCAAAGAAGAGGGTCGTTATTCATAATCGAAAAGAGGGTCGCTATTCATTGACCTTTGAGCTACATACTCCGAAATCAAACTTGAGCTGTTGGTTTTTTTTTGTCCTTCATATACCAGATCTCATAAAAATCCGCTGAATATTTGTAAAGTTATTGAACGAAATCGGACGTACGGACCGTGACAGCAGCGTTAAGTAATATCCTCCTCCGACTTCGGTGGGGTGAGGGGATAACATAACCAATCTTCCTTTCTCTTAATTAAGAATAGGTTACTACACATGTACTCACGTAGATGTTAAATTGTTCTGAAAAAATCTGTAATTCACAATTTGATGCGATATAATTGTCAGTATTTAGACCTGGAGTATGTATTTTTTAAGTTTCTTTCCATATCCAACACTAAGCACAATTAATTCCATTCTGCAGCATGGAGAACTGTCCATTCTGCTCCATTCTGCACCATAGAGAAGTATAATATAGCATAACCAAAGCAATAATCAGAGTCGCTTGATTTATGATAATATTTTCCTTCAACAAATTTTAATCATCAACAACATTATAACCATGTGAAAATGCGATACATCCGGCGGTCGCTATCATTTTCACTACTTATGGCAGATTTCTCTACACATAAGCAGTAATGATAATCAATAGCTTTATTACACAAGTACCTGTCACATAAAAATAGCTTCTAAAAGGTAAATAACACTGATTTTCAAGAACTGTCAACTATCGGCTGTTCACAAACTCATGCGTACGATACTTAAATCATTACATGTATTATGAATTTGGCTACGAGGACTTTGATATCTTACCCAAAGTAAAACAAAAATTATTTATCCAGGAATATTCAAAGCCCATATCCGCCAGAAAAATACCCTTATAGTACATCCCCCCCCCCGCGCAACTTTTTCCCTCATCCAAAAGGAAGATGCGAACCAAAGAACTAATTGGGGGAAAGGGAAGGATATAATGGATCACAAATTCCCTTTCCTCCTCCCAGGAAGGGCTTTCTTTTAGTGAATAAAATCTCATTTGTAGATTAGCCGATCTTTTGATTATTTAGGCACGCATGAAGTGCCTTTTAGTATGTGGGGAGTAACGTGCGATTCTGTTTCACCCATTTTTCCCTTTTTTTATAACATT
The DNA here is from genome assembly GCA_001188425.1 of Eucidaris tribuloides. NCBI lineage: Eukaryota > Metazoa > Echinodermata > Echinoidea > Cidaroida > Cidaridae > Eucidaris > Eucidaris tribuloides. The sequence goes on along the minus strand of JZLH01S0188651.1, from coordinate 68,719 downwards.
GAATTGCGACCCTCTCGTTCCATATGAATGCTGACCCTTCTTCGAGTAAATGACGACCGTAATTTTTCTAATGATGGTTTTCGACCTTTTGTCGCATTATTAATAGAAACTATTTTCTTCGATTATGAAAAGCGACCCATTGTTCCATTATGACTTCCGACCCTATTTTTCAGTTATAGCGACCCTCTTTTGTGATTATGAATAAGAACCCTCTATTTCGATTATGAATAGCGAACCTCTTATTGATTATGAATAACGACCCTTCCCATATATTATGAATAGCGAACCCTTATTTGATTTGAATAGCGACCCTCTATTTCGATTATGAATAGCGGACCTCTTTTATGATTATGAATAACGACCCTTCCCATAACATTATAAATAAAGCGAACCCTCTTATTTGATTATGAATAGCGACCCTCTTCATTTTATATGATACACCTCTTAATGATTTAAATAACGACCCTTTCTTTGATTATGATTAGCGACCCTCTTACATGATTATGAATAACGACCCTTTCTTTGATTATGAATAGCGGACCCTCTTCTTCCATTATGACTAGCGACCCTCTTTTTCGATTATGAATAGCGACCCTCTTCTCCATTATTACTAGCGACCCCTTTTTCGATTATGAATAGCGACCTCTTTTCGATTATGAATAGCGACCCTCTTATTTGATTATGAATAAGCGACCCTCTTCATGATTATGAATAACGACCCTTCCATACATTATGAATAGCGAATCTCTTATTGATTATTGAATAGCGCCCTCTCATTTGATTATGAAAAACGACTCTTTTTCGATTATGACATAGCGACCCTCTTATTTGATTATTGAATAACGACCCTTCCATATATTATGAATAGCGAACTCTTATTTGATTATGAATAGCGACCCTCTATTTCGATTATGAATAGCGACCCTTTTTTATGATTATGAATAACGACCCTTCCCATACATTTGAATAGCGAACCTCTTATATTGATTATGAATAACGACCCTTTTCTTGATTATTGAATAGCGGACCCTCTTACTATGATTATGAATAACGAACCCTTTCTTTGATTATGAATAGCGACCCTCTTCTTCCATTATGACTAGCGACCTCTTTTCGATTATGAATAGCGACCCTCTTCTTCATTATTACTAGCGACCCCCTTTTTCGATGTATGAATAGCGACCCTCTTTTTCGTTATGAATAGCGACCCTCTTTTTCGATTATGAATAGCGAGCCCTCTTATGATACGAATAAACGACCCTTCCCATACATTATGAATAGCGACGCTCTTCTTTGATTATGAATAGCGAACCTCTTATTTTGAATTAGAATATAGCGACCCTCTGTTTCCATTATGAATAGCGACCCTCTTTTATGATTATGAATAACGACCCTTTCCATACATTATGAAGACCGGAATCTTTTATTTGATTATGAATAGCGACCCTCTATTTCGATTATGAATAGCGACCCTCTTTTATGATTATGAATAAACAACCCTTAACATACATTATGAATAGTGAACCTCTTGTTTTGTTATGAATAGCGACCCTCTTATTCGAATTTGAATAGCGCCCTCTTTTTCGATTATGACTAGCGACCCTCTTCTTTGATTATGAATAGCGACCCCTTTTTTCCATTATGACTAGCGACCTCTTATTCGATTATGAATAGCGAACCTCTATTTTTTATGAATAGCGCCCTCTCATTTGATTTATTGACTAGCGACCCTCTTCTTTGATTATGAATAGCGCCCTTTTCTTCCATTTATGACTAGCGACCCTCTTATTCGATTATGAATAGCGAACCTCTTATTCCATTATGACTAGCGACCCTCTTCTTCCATTATGAATAGCGACCCTCTTCCTTGATTATGAATAGCGACCCTCTTCTTCCATTATGACTAGCGACCCTCTTTTCGATTATGAATAACGACCCTATGGATATTGACCTTTGTAAATACTGACCCTCTTTCTCTATTATGATAGCGACCCTCATCTTTGATTATGAGTAGTGATCCTTATGATTAACAACCCCAATTTGGTATTCATTGAATAGCGACCCTTATGACTTATTATGTATAGTGACCTTATGACTTATTATGAATACGGTCCTTTATAGTTTATGACCCTTTTCTTCGATTATGAATAGCGACCCTCTTTTTATATTATGAGTGGGCAATCCCTATGAATAATGTCCTTATAAGTTATGAATAAGACCTATTTTCCTTTATGAATAAGCGACCCTTCAGGTATAGGAAATTACACGTTATGAATAACGGCCTTATGAAACATGGTCTTATGAATAGTGGTTCCTTATGACTAGCGACATTATCCCCCACTACAATACCGGGTGGAGTAGAAAAAAAGAAACGTAACGGTGCATTTTGCGATTATTTCCCAACATCTTTGTTCATAATATTGTAGTTCATTAGGTTGACTATTTTCGCTACTAGAATGACACCGAGAACATGCATTTTGGTCACGAACTTTTCATTTCAGGTTTTTTTTGTGAATCATTATCAATTTGGTATTATCACGTCAGGTTGCGTGTAATTTCAATGGGACGCCATCAACGGAAAGCATCATTCTTGGTATGCTTTGAATAATTGCCTCTAAAATAAATACAACTGAACAAAAATTGACGATCTAAGTGTTGCATTACTCAGAAAATAACACGCTATTGAAGGAATGGGGAAAATAGTAATTTACTTGTGATAATTAAGGACAAATTTGCCCTGTTTGCGTTCCGTTTTTTTCCGGGCCACCCTATATATTGTTTATAACTGCTCCTATCTTTGGCTGGGAATTAGACAACTGTAAAACCTGAGAAGGCGCTAATGCCATAGAGTTTGTACACTTTTAGCGACTTTCCTTTCTAGTTGATGTCCTTTTCTCAACCAACGGTTACTTAATCATCGGTAAAAAAAAATCAAATTCGTGTTTCTGATGCCCCCAGAGATTTGACGAACAACCTGGCTGTATCACAGCTCAACGGGAGAGTTCTAGGGGCCCCGACCGTTGAATTATCGTCTGCATATGTCACCACTTCAGTGCAGCTTGCCATCCCGAGCGGGACGTTCAGATCTAATTCTGGTAGAGGGGCATTTCTAATCATCTTTGGAGATGAGATCGAAAGCATGTAAGTTACTGTTTTCAATGTAGAAACAAGAATCTATATAAATAAGTAAAATATTATACGGTCTTGAACATCAATGGCACTAATAATGTTAAAATCACCGTACCGTATATCATTGGAAATATACGTCAGGTTTGATTTTGTTTCCTGATGTCTGACCTGACAATACCATACATTGTGACAGATTGATGAAACTTTGCCTGATCGACCAACACTATACTTGGGTTTTCAAGCCATTAATGAAAATATATCTGTTTGATTTTCTATATACAATATAAACAGGGTGTTTGTTTTTTTACATTTTAAAGTCATTGCCCCTTCACGTAAATATTAAGCCACGTCCGATCAACATTTTCTTCTCAATAATGGAATGTGAGACCAAAGTACATTCAATAATTTGATAGTATTTTGTTCCAAGTGAAATTGTCCCGGTGACTTATTGTTGGCTTTGTTGCAAAAGTATCGTATCTTTTCCTAGATGACAACACGCTTTTATGTCAATTATGTTAAATGTACAAAAAAGCTCTCCCCACCACTACCACCCAAAATCATCAATATTCAAGATTTGACATATGCATTTGGGACCAGCAGAAACTGGTTTCCTATTCTCAAGATCCTATTTTCACCCAATATTGAGATTCGATGTTTAGTCACCTATAGTCAATTATAATGTCCATGTGTATTACAAGTTGCAAGCAAAACTAGTTTTCCCAATAAACTTATGTAACTCCTAGAAAGATAAAATTTAACGAGTTATGTTTTCATTCCCCCCCCCCCGAAAAAAAAGAAATACTATTTTGGGTATCATCATTGTTTATCTCATCATTACACGAATTAATTACTACAATTACTTTATAGGTTACATGTAAAAATTGCATGTCACGGCTGACGAAATTACAGTTCTATTGATATTCCTCAATATGATCAACAGGTATGGTCCTATCTGGTCGTGTGATTCCGACATGTGTTCCGGAGTGTACATCAAATTTCTCCAGTATACCACCGATTACTACACGATCGACGATGAAGATCGACAAAATCGTGCTTCCGACATAATTGAGGTGGCTCTATACAATCCATCTACGTGTAAGTTGTTTTCTTTGCTATTCGACTTGACATTGATTTACATTTTCGGCGTTTATAATTTGTACTTCATAATTCCCATTTCATTGAACGGTGAGTTTCCAAAAATATAGTCTTTTGCAGAATTATTTATGATTTCAAGGTAGCACGTCACAATCATGTTACATTTGAGAATAAGAAACTAATGATCCACAGGGTTCGTCGATTCAACCACCATGTTTGTCACATACATTTGAACATTTGATTAACCCGTTGGATCCAAGATTCTGAAGATCCAACAGGGCACATGCAGTTCCTGTAGCTAAAGGGTTAACACTGGTCTTTATGTACACACGAATATCTATGGATTAACAGTCTAGGGACTACACGAAAAAAAATCTCCTCCTCCCCCCCCCCCCCTCCTCCTCCTCTGCCTCCTGTCTCCTCCTCCTCTCCCTTCTTTTTATTTTCCTTCTACTTTTCTTCTTCTTCATCATCGCCTTCTTCTTCTTCTTCTTCTTCTTCTTCTTCTTGCTCTTCCTTTTCGTTTATCTTCTCTCTTTCTTCCCATTCTACTTTTTCCTCTTCTCCTCCTCCTCTTCCTTCAACCTCTTCTTCTTCTCTATTACTTATTCTTCTTCTACCTGTTTCTCCTCCTCTTCTTTTTATATAATACGTGTATTTTTATTCCAATGCAGCCACTAAAATCGCTGTCGAGGATCTCATTACACCAGTGAGAGTGCAGATGATGGTAACAAAGCCACACAATGCTACAACGTACCTATGCCACTACTGGGATACATCCACTAACCAATGGAGTCGTAATGGGGTGACATCGGCCATTATATCAGACGAGGTGGTGGAGTGCCGTTCAACTCACCTGACAGCCTTCGTGCTTCTGGCGGTTGTGGAAGAAGAGATACCACCAACTGATGGTAATATTATCACTTATAGTTTTGGTCATTGTTATTGTATCTCATATGATTGTGATAAGCATAAGTAGTAGAAGTAGTCGTAGTCGTAGTAGTAGTAGTATATCATATATATTTATAATTTGATATACAGTGTACATATTAAAACGAATTGAAATTGAATTTGAGAGCTAGAAGGGCATTTGAGTTAACGTTAGTATTATAAGGGGTCTAAAGTAGTACTAAAAGTAAAAAAAAAAACGTTTTAGTGTTCTTTATGCATCTTCACTGACGTATTTAAAAGTTCAAGACCAGCGGATGGCAAATAGTTATTTAAAGTTGGTATGAAAAAAAAGTGCATGTATGAATACCAGTATGAATATAGTAGTTAAATATATTTCTCATTTTTGTCATCTTATGTGGCATTTCAAGTATTGTGAAGCGCTTAGATCAATAACTTGCTGAAGCGCTATACAGGGTGGCCCAGAAAGAATGCTACGAGTATCATCGCTAATTTCTTCACCATTATTGGCAAAATGTCATTAATTTTTATTTCGTTGATTAGAACGTTCTTTTTCCAATAAAATAATACCAAGATCATTGATTTTGAGTAAGGCGCTTTGATTCTAGGGCCATTTTTCGGAGGCAATGCAATTTCCCAAATTCGCCAATTTTTCTACAGCGGCGGTCATCGGAACGCCTAGATATTGTGGCCTCTGAGCTTGCCATACCAGCCCGCATACCAGACAAACCGCGATGGCAATGGAGGTGTAGCTAGCATCGTCTTCTTTATGAAAGCGAGGGCATTCCAGGCTTTCATAAAGAAGACGATGCTAGCTACACCCCCTATTGTCATCGCGGTTTGTCTGGTATGCGGGCTGGTATGGCAAGCTCAGAGGCCACAATATCTAGGTGTTCCGATGACCGCCGCTGTAGAAAAATTGGCGAATTTGGGAAATTGCATTGCCTCCGAAAAATGGCCCTAGAGTCAAAACGCCTTACTCAAAATCAATGATCTTGGTATCATTTTATTGGAAAAAGAATGTTCTAACCAACAAAATAAAAATTAATGACATTTTGCCAATAATGGTGAAGAAATTAGCGATTATACTCGTAGCATTCTTTCTGGGCCACCTTGTATAAATATTAAGTATTGTATTGTATTGTAATACCAAAATTTGAAGAATTGTATGTACTCCTTTATGTATCATCTTTGTTAAATGTATTCTCTCTCTCTAGCTGGATCAAATGAGGAAAATTGCAATGTTGTAATTTTGTTTTTGTTTTTTTTCTGAACTAGTCTCGTTTTTCCCACTGCGGCATTGCATATTGGAATCTTTATATCATATTTCACACAGCTGAAAGATAATCTACGCAAATTAGTGTTGTAAAGATCAACCAATGATAAAACAAATCAGGGTTCTGGTTGAGGAAGATTTCAATCATTTTATATAAACACAAAATCAATTATTCCTCAATTTAGGATGTAGCCTGATGTTAAGCACCATTTGTCCAAGATGAATATCCTCGAATAGCATCATCATTAATTACATTGGTGGCAGCTTCTTTGCCATAGATTGAAAAGCAAATTCATGAACACTTCCTATGCTTCCCAGAAATCCGGCAGCTTCCTGTTCAAAATAAGCATTCGAAAAAATATTTTTTGATTTCCTCGAATAATTATGCTTGTGAAACCTAAATTGTTCTCACTTCATTTTTTCCTGTATAGCGCCCCCTAAGGATATGACGCTGATTACTATTCTCGTGCCCATTGCTGGTGTATTGGCCATAGCTGCTATTACTGGCTGTTTCGTCATGTACGTGAAGAGGGCTCGACGTCACAATTATCCCCACTTTTCCGACACAGAAAGCTCCAGCCAGATAATCAAATCTTTCAAAGAAGTGCACGAAGTAAGTGAAGAGTTTCATACCAAAACCCAATATATCCATTTTAGGCAAAGTGAGATAAAAGACATTTTTTACTGTGCAAATATAGAGCATGGTAGAAAACTCAGCTTAGGTTAAATGCATGTATATATGTAATGATTCAATTACAATGGCAAATTTACATAAATCTACATAATGGCATTTTACCAACATTAATTGCTTTAATTGCAGTTTTATGGCAAAATTCCATATATCCATAAATCGTTTCTTTGCAAAATACCATATATGCATAGTGAATTCCGATCAAGGAAGCGAAAAGGAGCATCTAATCAATGTTTTTCCGTGGACTGCATGCTAGCGCGCACCTGGCCTGCCTGAGGTTACTTCGCAACTGTAGAGTTTTCTGGGCGCCGCCATGTTGGGCATGATATGCACGCTGATTAGCTGAGTGGATATATTGGGTTTTAACATGAAAGTCAGGTGGCGTTTATTGGGTTTTGCCTTAAAACCGTTTTTTTTTCGAAATCACGAAATTAGACGGTAAAGTGAATTTTGGAGAAAAAAAATGAAAATATATGCCGGGTAGCCCTCTCGCTAATCAACATTTTGCTTACCATTTTTGAAAAAAAAATGGCGTTTATTGGCTTTTTGCTATAAAACTTTTTAAGTGGAATTCCCTTCTAAAGATTATTGAGAAATAATAAGATGAGTGACATTTAAACGAAAACCGCTTCCAAACTATATATTAATATTTGCTGATCTGAAGATGTCAGTTTGGTACAGAACAGACGAAATAAGAACATTCCAGTATATAGTTATTACCTAGTATTACTTAGAAACCAAGGGAATGGGGATCTGTGGTGAAAGATTGACCACCACCGATAAGTACTCCAGTTAATCCTATTATTTTTACCACACAAACATCATCATATTTTACGCCTAGATGCACTCCTAAAATAAGAGGTTTTCTTCAAATAATTTTCATAAATTTGTGAGAACTAAATCTGAAAAGCGGGCAATTTATTTTTCTCTAAAAGTCACATCTGAACACACTACCCTGACCGTTCAAATAGCCTTTATTCTCAAAATTCTCTAACTTTATAAATACTCCAGAAGACGGGTATAACCCAATCTAATTTCGAATACAACCTTATCCTAACCCCATTTTTCTCTGCTACATGTGAAACTAAAATTCAATATGAAAAAAAAAAAATCAACATAAACTTCAACGTAAATACAGAGTTGCCCAGAAAGAACTTCCAACTTTCTTTTTCCAAAAGATGATACCATGATCATTGCTATTTAGTAAGGTATTTCGAAACGTTGTGGCATTTCTCTGAGGCAATGTCGCTTCCCAAAATTCCTACTTTTTCAACTCCACTGATCCACGGAATACCCAAATATTTTTTCGTTACAGCGTACCATAGAATAAGCTACGCAGACAAACCGCAGGAATGCCCTCACTTTGATAAAAAAAAGACAATGTGAGAAATGGTGCACCCATACGCATCGGCGCAAATCCACGCAGGAATTATATTCAAGTGGGGGGACACCTATTGTTGTGCCCCCCCCCCCCCATGAATAGAATTCTTCGTGGATTTGCACCCATGCCCATATGATTTTATTGTACGCTGCGACGCGAGAATATCTCGGTGTTCCAAGGATCGGTGGAGTTGAAAAAGTATGAAATTTAGGAAATGACATTGCCTCAGAAATCATTTTGTTGAAAAACAAAGGTTCTAACCAATGAAACAAAAACGATGACATTTTGCCGATGATGGTGAGGAAATTACTGATCGCAAGTGTTGCCATCTTTTTGGGCCACTCTGTATAACTTGGTATCCATTCCATTGCACTCTTACTAACAATAATTAAGAAAAACAATGACATTGTGATTATTGTGAGAATTATGGTACAGGGTGATAAAGACAGCCTAAATAAGGGGTACTGTGTGATACTTACCCTCAGTAAGGCCCTATAAATTAGTTAATTTGTGTTTATTTTACGTCTTTGCAAGCTTTGTCCCGGGATAGAACTTGCAGAAACAGCTATAGGGGGAGGAGCTTATCGATTCAAACAGTGCATACATTACCACGGCGCGACTAATACACGTCGGGTGGCATGCATCGGTCACGCATGGTCAGCTCCAGACCTGTGAATGGACGATCTGATTGGTTGGCAAGAACTCAAAATTTTTCTTAACTTATGCCTGTTAGTTGCTGGCTCCTTCTCCCTTTAATGGTCAGTGGCTTGACTTGGAGTATTTGAAAATATCCCAACACCTAATGACTCTGTACACCCTAACTGGAGTGTATATCTTGGCTGAAAGGATTTGTGTTAAATTCAATTTTCTAGAGGAGAAACAAGCATGAATATACCAGCACCGTATTCAGGTATGACCCTGATAGAAATTGAATCGACAAAAAGCTGTTAATCAAATTTACCTATCGTGACGTTTATACAGATCATTTATACTTGTTTCAACATAAAATTAATGAATACTACACCACACAATTAACACAGCATAATCCTTGCATAGTTTACTTGATTCTAAAATAGTCTTACCTTAATTTGAAGACTTCTTCCAATAATGTAATTTTACCATTATTTTGCCCTATCGCGTTTGCTTATGTGTGCATATTTACCATCAAAGTATGATAATCCAACAAGTGCCTTGTATCATATTGATTTGTTCTTTCATACAGTACGAGAACGGCGCTTATGGCATGAAACCACTGTAAATATTCACCGCTTCTGCTTCACGGCTTTTCTGTCTACTGGGATCAAGATGAACGTAAAGGTTAAAGAACGTAAAAAAATATGTCGCATAAAAAATTTAACTTTTAATCAACCTTAACGAATTAAACGCTATTCTTAATGTATAATCTAAAAAGCATTGGAAAAATAATCAATATATTGGGTAATACTTTATCCAAGCGAATATATTAGCAAAAATCAAACAATATTTTGTTCAACACTTTTGTTCAACAAATTCTGGTGGATTCTGACGTTTTCTTCGTCGGAGAATATTTTACGTTTTGGTATTTTACCAATTACGCTAAAAATGAACAGAGAACCCCGTAAATTAATTATAAATCTGTGGTAAAACTAATTCTTATACACTCTTAGAAAGGTTGCTTTAATATGATTACGGGTGAACCTACCAACAGGTGGATAACAAATATTTCTTACAAAGAGTATGGACAACGTTTAACCAACCGTTGTTGGGTTCATTCCTTAACAAACCAGTCCATTTTAACAAATTTTCTGAAAGTTTACAAACTGATTCAATGACCAAAACAAAAAATGTTCTAGCTATTGTATTTTGATTTTTTTCAGTATTGAAGGCGTAGTGAGTACTGAATTACTTTGAATGTCTAAATTTACGCACATAAAAACAAACTATTCTTGAGTGTGGTGTGACGTTTCATTTAGGCCTTTGTGTTAACGTATATTTTTGTACAATATGTGAACAGTCATAAATACAGTCGAATACACATACACTCATTTCCAGCGTGAATTCCTTTCAATACTTTGTGTATATAGAATCTTCTTTCTAACAATGGTAATTAAGGGTAAGAAAAACAACAAAAGTGGTGCCATTGTAAGTAGTTTTTGTATAATAATTACTGACCATTATTATATGCGATATACTGAACAAACCTGATATTTTTATGCAAATTAATGCAAAGATTCTAGCTGATTCATGAAGAAAGAAAGTGAAACTATGATGTTTGATGATCATGAATATATTGTCAAGATTGGATAAAATACTGTAAATAAAAAGTTGAAAATACATCAGTTATTAAAAAAAACAATTAGACAAAAAAAACCCCAAAAAACTCGTTAGAGGAAGTGTAGTTTGTATTTTGTATGTTTTATTTTAAAATCTTTGCACATTGTCTTTCAGTCCTTCAGTACTGCAGCTTTATATGATGAAGAAGGCAACCGACTTTAAAGAGTAATGCATGGTTTTGCCAATATTTGTAAACGTAACGTTGTAATATTTAAATTAACTTCTACAACTTGACTCTAAATTTTAGTGTATGAGTAGAATCACATTTCCCTATGTATTGATGTCAATAAATACATTATTTTTTGTTGTTGTGGGGGGGGGGGGGAATGAGTTGAACTTCTTTTGGAACGAAGCTCTTCCAACGATCCATACAAATAGTAGCTTGATTGATATTTAGTCGGTAGTTGCATGAACTGACATCTTTGTGTACGCATGTAATCCCGAAAAGTTCATGATTGTAACTCTTATTTGTGTCGGGTGTAGAAAGGTAATTGATCCTGTGTAAAGGTTATGATGTTTAATATAACTTTTGGCATGAAAAAAATTCAAGGTTTACTGTCATACAGCAGGTCTACCACAACGGATAATTTTTCTCAAAATACGCCCACATCTTTATGAACTTTCGGCGCACGGTGAACAGACTCCACGAGTGTTTACATTTACGTCCCACCCTGCCGCAAATTACACACTTTAAACACAGTGACGACCACATAAGGATCACAGTCACTCTGTGGAAAGGGGATCAAATCCACACAGTGGTCATGACCTTCGAGAAAGAACACACGGGTCGTTACACGAGGTGAAGTCTACGACCACAAAGAGATCACAGCTTAACTTTATGAAAATGAGCAAATCCACTAAAGTATTGTACTCTGTTTACACCGTGACGACATTATTATTGTGTTATCACTAGAGGGCATTCTTATCATTTTAGCCAATAGAGAGTGTTATTTAGTTCTGCCTTATTATTGGACGTTTTATACTTGAAATACCGTTTTTATTATTTTGTCATAGAATAGCAGATATGCTCGTATATGCATTGCTTTAACAAGAGTAAATAAAGGTGCGTCTGTAAACAACCGCTATTAAAAGATCAGTTTCACATGTCTTTTTTTTACCGGAACATCGTGTGGATAAACGCAAGCATGCCATGCACATATAGGCACAAGAGGCTCTCGTACACACACAATTAACCCTTAATATGCTTCCAGTACAAAACGTCAGGTCCCACTCTACTTATCCCCCATTGTACCAGATCCAAGACCCCATGTGTCATGTCTTTTCACATACTGTTTAATCAATCGCTTTTTTGCCATACTTTGACTAAAGGGAGTAAGTGACAAAAGTATAAATTTCTCATAAATAAGCAATTAGAATAATCCCTTTCCTTCACTTAATAAGCAATTAGTGTCTGTCATTTATATTGGCATCGTTGCAGTTTCTGAGATTTTTTTTTCTAAAATATCTTTCAGTAGAATGATCATTTCTTCTCCAAATTAGGGGGTGAGGGTGAAGCATATTTAGGAAGTTTCAAAATGCAAATAACTCCATTTTGACTAATTTGCCACTTGCTTCCTTTTGGCAAAATACAACAGTATTGTGACGAATGCATTCAAATGTCACGACACGGTAGGAATGAAAATGAGAATACGCAAACGTATGGAGGCTTGCGTGCAAGTGGCACATATATTTGAAAGAAGCACCATAAGGGTTAAAGTAATGAAAGTAAAATAAGTCGAAGAAAAACCCTGATTTACCCTTATCATTTAACCCGTTGCTTACGGGAACCGGATGGGCCCTGTACAAAGTCTATGGGGATTTAAGGAATCTCGTAGTCAACGGGTTAATCTGAGTACTTACTCTTTTTGTATTTAGTTTTTGTGTTCATCGTCTGTATTTGCTTCCACTGCAATAATTACAAACGTAACAAAGTCACAAGGCAAACACAGAACATCAAAATAACATTACATTACTTAAGATAAAATAATATACCATAACATAGCATTACGTATCATATTACAATATAATATCAAAAGCAACATGGTTCTTAATTTTATAACAACAGGATAAACAGTTATATAATGCAATAATAAACCTATACAAATGATATGTAATTGTAGTTTATAAGATAAGTGAAAAAAAATCACACCAAGTGTATTGTCCAGTATAGATACGTCGTTTGTAAAAATAAGTATGTGTGTGTACGCGTATGTGTGTGTGTGTGTGTGTGTGTGATTGTGATTGTGTGTGTGTGTGTGTGTGTGTGTGTGTGTGTGCGTGTGTGATTGTGATTGTGTGTGTGTGTGTGTGTGTGTGTGTGTGTGTGTGTGTGTGTGTGTGTGTGTGTGTGTGTGTGTGTGTGTGTGTGTGTGTGTGTGTGTGTGTGTGTGTGTGTGTGTGTGTGTGTGTGTGTGTTTGTGGACACAGGGACGGTAGGGCTGACAATACAGCGTGTATAAAAAAAAGTAGACACTTAGAAAAAAAATTATTAAAAACTTTTTTTGTGATTTTGAGATTATTTTTTGATATGAATATTTTACCTTGGACCTAAGCTATCTGATGACACTAATGGTATTGAAAATATTTCACGCATGAGTGAGCACAACCCGCTTTTGTGCAATCGGCCAAAAATGCATTTGCGCACAGAATCGTGTTCTTATAATCAATGTTTAATGCCTCACAGACCGGTGCTGCAGAAGCTCTCAACTGATGTGCACAAGGATTGAATCCTCAGCATGCTCAGAGAAGAGCTAAATTTTGTGACAAAAAAATGACAAAAATGAAGAACTGATTCAGATATACCCCCATAAAAAGAAGATAATGTTATGTTTGCAAAGAATGACTGAGGAATAAAAAAATCATTTTTTTTTCTTTTTCAGGGGTTGGGCGTTGGTATTGTATCTGAATAAATTGCTTTATTTGTCTTTTCTTTCAACAGAATCGAAGTAAAGCCTTTCTCTGAGAGTAGCATGAGGATTTAGGAATGATGTCAGCAAAATAAAGCAATGATTCAGATACAACGCCCACCCTAACCCCTTCAAGAAACAAGAAATGTCATTTTCTTCAAGTTCACAGTTTCATCTTGCAAGACATTGACTATTTCTCCTTTTTAGGCCGCGGGTACTCATGAATCATCTGCATTCATTTTTGTTCATTTTTGACCACAAATTGAATTACATGCTTCCTCTGAGCATGCGAGATTCAATCCTTCTGCACATCAGTGAGAGCTTCTGCAGCACCGGTCTGCTGATGGCATAGAAACATTGACTTATAAGAAACACAAATTCTTGCGCAAATGCTTTTTTGGCGCTATGGACAAATGTGGCCTGTTGCTCACTCATCTGTAAATCTTTCAATACATAATAGTGTCATCACGATACGCTAATAAGGTCCAACTAACTATTCAATATCAAAAAATAATCTCTAGATCGTTGAAACTATATTGCGTAATAAATTTTTTTCTGAGTGTCTACTTTTTTTTGATACACGCTGTATTACGTCTAATGATCAAGGGTTTAAGTTAGTGTGTGAAATCGTGCGAGTCAGCGTTTGTGCACTGATACAAGTAGATATCAACCACTCATCTTATTCTATTGTACAGTGAGACCCCCTCAGTGGGTGGTAGAGTTTTTGGGGTTTTCCCATGCTTTATGTATCTTTTATGAATATGAGAATAAGGTAGACCATATTTTGGACATGCTGGGCCATTGATAGTTTCGCAGTTTTGACGTTGGTCCAAGGATCAATGGGTAATGTGTGAAGTCATGCGAGACAGCGTTATGTCAATGATGCAAGTCTATAGACATTCATCTTTAGGCCTACCCTTAGTTTCTTTTATTTCATTGTAAAGGCACACCCCCTTGGCGGCCGATCTTTCGGTTTTCCCAAATAGTTTTTTATGATTCAAACGACGCTACGATCAACGATTTGGACCAACAGGCCTATTGATATTCGTCTCTTCATGCGGTAATACGCTCTATGATCATGTGATTATTGTAATGATTTTTATAGGCTATGAACCTGAGAGAAGATAGGTCAGCAAGTGATGCTGTCAGGAAAAGATAAATAAATTCGTGGTGTTATTAAGTATGAAGCTTGATTAGTTGAAATCTGTGCAAACCAAGCTGAATAATTTAAATGTGTCCCATCACCTGAGAGTAGTATGATAGAGTCGCACAACCCAAATGTAAGGAAAGTGCCAATTATCATAATAATGATATATAAAATATCTTCAAAAATCGAAAGTTTTATGACTTCCGCGTGTCGTTTTCATATTTACATTTTTAAAAATACAAAAGTATTTTCTGTCCATGTTTATGTTTCATAAGATGTGCGAGTTTATAAGGGTATCGTGGTGACAGGTCACAAATCTTAATAACGGTTTAAATGAAAAGGCTGCTTGACATATCCTGCCTCACTTGTTTTATTATAATATAACAAAATATTCACTCTCATTCCCCGGGCTAAAAACAACTAGGAATATATTGTCTTCACAAATATTGAAAAAATACACCATTCGTTACTGGAAATGCACACTTTTTGTGTGCCTATCTGTGGCTTGCTTCACACATAGTGTACTGTTCTCTCATCTTTTCTCTTGTGGTGCCATTTTTGTATATTTAAAAACAGAATAATATAAAATGCTACTAAAGAAAGTTATTATTTTGAAGTGAATTACAAAACAAAATTATTATGAATTGCATACATGTAGTGAACAATAAAGATGAAAACATGCATGCACTTGATGCTGTGGTTATCATGGCAACATGAATAATTAAACTTTATCACATTACTACCAAACTGCTTTCCATCCAAGAAAAGTCAACCAATTTTGTGAAAATTGAACGAAAATTGTGGAAGTGCCGAACAAAAATGCACATTTTGAATTTTGAAGCATAATGTGCCCCTCGGGTCGTAAAAGGTTAAGAATCTTTCAAATTCGTTCTTCGAATCCAATTTGTACTTTATTTACTTTTATAATGTATCAGTCATGTTAGTTGTTATGTTTCTTTGTCGGAGAATAATTTGATCGCAAAAGTATGAAGCCGTACGCTGCAGCAGTGCTATCCTTTTTGTAAGAGGGGCACAACACCAGGGGCGTAGACAGCGCGGGGGATGGGGGGTACGCATACCCCCAGCTCACAAGGTGGGGGTATGACATGTACTATTAGTTACCCCTTGCTTGTTCACGAAATACGGGCAAATATCTACGGTCTGGTGCCATATTCCATGAGGCCGGGGGCAACAATGAACTGATTAGATTTTGGAGCTGAAAGGTCAAAGGTCAAAGGTCACCGGGCCTAAAATATGTCTGATTTAAGCTCGTTAGCGCGATAACTTTTGAATGGAAGGTTGGATTTTGATGTAACATGGGTGAAG
>JZLH01S0188651.1:33333-47621 GCA_001188425.1 Eucidaris tribuloides | reverse complement strand
GTGTGTGTGTGTGTGTGTGTGTGTGTGTGTGTGTGTGTGTGTGTGTGTGTGTGTGTGTGTGTGTGTTGGTGTGAGGTTTTGTGCTCTGCTAAAATGGATACAGATTTGGGTATAATAAGCCAAAATGTTCTTAAAACTTCCATATATGCAATTATAAAATCATGATTGACTTTTTATATTAAAGATGGACCCTGAGAAGCAGTATAGTGATAAGTTTAAAATCGTAAAATGTGCATATCCAACACTAGAACTAATACTCCTCTTTTTGTATCATTTGTGGAAAATCTTGGTCTACTTAAAGGTAAGTGACATGATTGGCAACACTTGGAAATGCCTCAAGAACCAAATGAGTTGAAATATTTACGAACTATACACCGGCTGGAGTGGATCTCCCAGCTGGAAGGATTTGTTTCTAATTTGTTTACTTAAGGAGAATCAAGCATGGACATTAATTCTATCGGGGCACGATAAAAATAGGACCCATAGACAGCCACACAGCAGGTTTGTAAGTCACGAGGGATATTGACATGTTATTTTAACCCCTTGGGCTCGACGCTATACGGCACTGGCGTTCATTCAGAGACGACTCGATATGTACGCGGTTGACTTTAAAGGGAATATAAACCCATGCTTTCGTATAAAATTCTTCTCATTATATTTATTTTCTTACTTTATACTAATTAGAAATGTGTAATTTTGGGGACAGACGCATTAAGCAATAAAACTCCACTGTTTATCCAGTGTTTGGCCGAAATTTTGTGCCATATTTTCTGGGCTTCTGTAGAAGCCCGTCGTCTCTGAGTATACAATGTACTGGGCTTCTGTACAAGCCCGTCGTCCCCAAGGGGTTAAATACAGAAACAATCAGTTAAATATAATGGCGCTAAACTCTGGAATTCTCTCACACAACAACTTAAATCCCTCCGTTATGAAACGTTCAAAAGAAAATTCAAACAATATCTTTTCTCTCTTTAATTCTGATTTTATCAATTATAGTCAATCACAATTCACAGTGCAATTTACGTATCAATAATTTACGTTAACATTATATTCAGTGCAATATCAGTGCAATTCATTTGATTTCTTCATTTTTTTTTCCGATACTCAAGACATATGTTTGTTATGTTTATGTGGTGTATTAGTATTCTTTCAGTTTTGATGTTGTTAGCATTTTCATAATTTGATTTCTTTCATTTTTGTCATATATGTCATATTTGTCTGATTTGTATGTGTTCTATGCATTTAATTATTGTCAATTTTTGTTGTTTTATTCAGGTGCACCTGTTTTACAAGTTAACTTTTTGATGGTGTATTCCTGATATTTTATACTGTATTTTATTTTTTATGCGAATATGGAAATAAATGTTGATTTGATTTGATTTGATTTGAAAATGAATCAACATTTGACTTTTTGCAATGTTTACTTGATTCTAAAGTAGTTTCAACCGAAATTGAGGACTACCCCCAATTATGTAATTTACCTTTAAACTTATATAATATACAGGGGTACTTATATTGAAATCGAGCCTGTCTTTCATTTTGTGACCATTCTAATGATTGTTAAGAGTAAATGATGTAATAGTTATGTGATTTCTTAATAAACTTTTGGTATAGTAGAGAAATAACCCTCGTTAAATTACTCATGAAACTGTTGGGTTTTATACATTGGGCGCATTCTTCATTTCTTGGTCTGTGAAATGGGGGAAAACATGTACATTTTCGATACATTCATAGACACCTATTTACTCAAACCTAAATTCCCTTTTATAAGATCCTTGGGTAACTTCTGAAATCTTGACAAATTAAAAAAAAAAAACTTATTTCTAGAAAGAGTTTATGAATGAGCAACTTTCCTGCACGAAACTTTTCTTCATCATACATGTATTAAAATTAATCGCTGTGTGAAGTCGCCACTATAATAAAGGTGTGTTCAATGTTGTATTGTATTGAAAATTTATGACATGTTGAATGTTCAAGCACAATGTCAAAAGAATGCATTCTTAATCTGAAGTATTGTTCGGTGAAGATTGTCTACCAAATAATGGGCAAGCACTTTTTTTAACGTGTACTTCTGATCTAATACTTCTGATCTAATACTTCTTGTAGTGATAAGAGTGTTCTTTAAAGGATTGGGTTTAGGATTTGCAAGTCAAGAAAACGGCAAAATGTATGAAATCGGCTAAAATCATTTACAATGTGAAGATTAGCATAAAATGATAAACTCTCAAAGAACATTTGGGTAGAATATGTAGTTGAAAATCTGGACGGGTTAAAGTCAAAATTTGCAAAGTGACGGCCTGTGCTTTTACAATTTCGTAAGTTTCAAATTTATCCGATCGACTGCTAGCGAAGGCTACGCAGAGTTCAGCTAATTGACCATTTTAGCGTACATAGTCAGTCACTGACCGCAGCGCTTAGCTGGTAATACGAACGTACACATAACAGTGTTTTGCCACTTGAGCCAAATTTAAACTCGCGGAATGAAAATATTGTGGCAGCATATTATCGTCATTAGTTTGTCTCATAACAACAAGTTTTATTTCAAACTTTCAACACACAATTTGCGAATAACGTTTGGTAATAACAATAATGAAGGGAAGTGATGCACTTGCTAATCCTACATGAATGAGATCTTTAATATATTCTTTCTTTTTATTTGTAAAATAGAGCTTCGCAATGAAAGAAATGCGCAGGCTTTTATTGTTTGAAGTTGGTCACTGATTATTCCAACAATTACAGTGCCTCCTCTCTGGATAAAAACTACGTCTTCCAATGCAAATTTCCAAATCTATGTTTTGCTTAGAATGTTATAAATGGTGCCTACATCCCTCAGTAAAAACAAATCATTGGGTAAATGTTTCATCTTATTTTCAAAAAATATTAAGGAATAAACATTAATTGTCTCTGCTTTCCTTTAAGCATTGTGCCGATATCACCAATATGTTTTCTACAATTAATGAAAAACCATCTTTGACTGTTGCTCCCCCTCTCTGGAACCGAATATACGCTTATGGCTTACTTCTTCATTTTTTTTTTTAAATACAAACTTTTAATGATTAAAAAAATCAGGCTGTCATCTTCAACAACAAAAAATACACTACTTGGCAGAAATCCTGTCTTCCCGGAGCGTTGTATGGAATCAATTTTGATTAGTATACATGAATTTAATACTCTTTAATGAACGCTCATTTCTCCACAAGTGAAAAATTCAAGACAATTATTGTTCCAGTCAGGAGATACAGTCCCTATAAATTGATATATGTTTCAACCAGTTGGTTCCTGGGGCATTTTGACTTCTCCAAATTATGGCAATGCCTTTTAAGACCTTAACCCTAAAAAGGCTGGGGGGGCGGAATCCGCCCCCCCCCCCCTAGACGTTTCGCGCAAAATGTCTGCGACACGCGAAGCAGTTGCCACGGCGTTTCATGACTTTATTCTGACTCGAAATGTCGCGCATACTTTTGAGACAAATTTTGCGACGTCCGGTACGCGGTTCCCAAGTTACATAACATTTTGTAGCTTGCATGTCCCACCGCCAAAATCGCTCAAAAAACGTGATTTGTGTACATTTCCAATGTGTTTTACAGCCAAAATTCATAAATGTAGATTATTTTACTTTCATATGGTTGAAAATTAATTAATTTTGTGCTGTTTATACGCGGCAAAAGTGTCCCCGACAAATTTCATCAAAAAAACAATAGAAAACAAAAAGGTTGAAAAAACAAAGAAATACATTAAGAAATTGAAAAAAACAATAAAATCAATAAGTAGAAATCATTTTGATTCCGGATTTTTTTTCAAGTAAACTTGTTAAGAATGCTAAAAAGATTGTCCAGACACAAAAATTAGCAGTGTTGGAGCTTTAATTAGTGATTTACAGCTTAATTATGATTTTATGCATAAATTAGCATAATTAATTAATATGAAATTAATTCCTGGTAATTAACTATACAGTTTTGTAGATTACGTGATGGGTAACGTGCGTGCCGATTTCGGCGCGATCGCGCGATCGACGGCGGAGATCTCACGGGGGGCGAATCCGCCCCCCCCCCCCCGATATAGCATAGCCAAAAAAGCCCAGCCTGTAGGGTTAATGATTGAATTTCGCATTACATCAATATAAGTCTTTGTATCGATAGGCCTGTGCGCCATCAAGAGCGCAAATAGAAGTATAAATGTGATGAATATTCGGAAGAGGATTTCAAGCAAACACCGAGTTTATCACTTGTTCATTGACTAGGAAACGGCTTGATTACCAATCATAACAAGTAATAAGTTTCGAAAGTGTGTTTAAACAAGGTTTACCTTGTATGCATGTACTGTTGTAGTTTTCTTTTCTGTATTGTCTGTTGCTAGGCGTTTTCATTTGTAGTGTTGCTTGTACTTGTACTGTATAGGTCAGGGGATTAGCCAGCGAGAGGCCTTGCTAATCCCTCCACTGTTTCCTTTTTGGTGTGTTTGTCATCCCTGGTTATTATTGTATAATAATGACTGTGATTTAATACTTTCTTTTGTTTTTGATGTTTTTACTGGAAATTTTGTGGAGATAAAACTTGAACTTGAAAACTTGAAAAGTATGTAGGAAAACATAATAATAGTGACGAAAATACATGAACTATTTTTTTTACTGTTACGTTTTAAGAAGACCATATTTCAGCTGTCTCTTCATGGGTCTGTACTTCAATACCAATATAAATGTACTGTCACATCACGCCCACAAACTCAGTACGCATACTGAAAACCACACACAGAAACACCCACACACACACACACACACACACAACACACACAGATACATACACAGATACATACACACGAACACGAACGCACAAATATACACATGCACACGCTCAATCACACTACTCCCACCCAGATACTTGCAAACATGCACTTACAGACACGCATTGTTGATAAATGCATTGTAGTACGATACACGTATGTTGTATGTGTATTATGACGGTCATTCTGAGTTTGACAGCCCCCCTGGAGGTAATGTTTAACAGCCACAATGCATAAAAACTCAGATAGTGACTAGTACAGTTAAATTTAACTTCATGACACACACATTATAGAAGATACGCAGTAAGTCACTCCATTGATTTGGGTTGTTTTTCACCAACGTAGCGAAATGAAATATAGCATCATTACATCCGGCGTCTGTGGCGTCGTTAACAATCGTACTGTGTACACTAAACGATCCAGGTTGCTAGGAAACATCTATAGTGAAGCAATCATATGTAGACTCTTTGAAATTTTACCTATTCATTCCAACAAAAGTGTAAATATTTCACGAAAAACTGTACCTCCACTAAAGAAACCTGCTGGTCCATAATTACATTCGTAGCAGACACAAGCGTGTTAATGGAATGATGTTTATGTTTCATTGACAGTCTGAAAAATTATCACACTGATTTGAAAAGGGGGTCTGTTATGGTCACCCAAGGGAACGGTGAAGGCAACAGGACGGGAAATCCAGAATTAAAAGTTTTGTTTTTATATGTTCATACATTGTTTGGTGCTGTACGCGTTTGCTTGAATCCATGTTAATGTTCATTTTAGAACTTATAACAAACAAAGACACATTGGGAAACTCACTCATCGACAAGGATTTTTTTTTTAGTGAATTAAAGAACTTGGGTTAATTTGCAAACTGTCTAACCTCAAAGCCGAAAAAGCAAGTAGCAGAGGTTCTTATTAAACTTTGCATTCATGGCTGACCAGCTGAGAGCAAATGGAACACAAATGTTCTTATTTAATCTTCTGACTACCGGTCAGACCAAAGTTTATTTTGCAGCTTTTCAATTGACACTTTATCCTATGTTTAAAATTATTGCCCTTTCCCCGATGCATAATTATACAAAAGAGGTGTCTTAATTTAAAGAAAATTGAATATTTTTTTCTGTCGGTACCAAGCATGCATTCATTACTACTTGGAACTGGGAAAAATAATCTATTCAACTTAGATATGCGAACTTGTTTGAGGTGTTAACATTTCGTTTATCTTTTGTCTCTCCCTTTTTTGGATACCAGGACCTTCTTTGGTGGAAAAGAAAGTAAAAGGTGTAAGAGTTCTAATTTGCCGTTTAAGGAGTCGACAAGATAAAGAGCACATTGTACCAATTGATCACGGTGGAATTCCATTGAACCTCTTGGTCAAGGAAAAGTGTGACAATGAAAACTTTTACCTTCTTGGCGTCTGTCTTTTTCTCGATACTCGTCGTGGGAGATGCGCAGTCCTCCTCCGATGAATGGTCTGTCGATTGGGATGCAGCTTATCAGAACGTATTAGACCGCTACCTGGAGTTGAACGGGTCGTTTCTTTTGGCTGTACCCGGCGAAGTCACACCACTGTTGACAGTGAGAAGCATGATAGATTCAGCGGGTGAAGCATGGGGAGCAGCAAGTTTGCTCGAAGCCATGGGTCGCTTATGCGTGGGTATTGGTCCTGCTCTAACTTTTGTTACTGGTGGGCCTGGTCCACTTCAGGCCACCTGTGGCCCTGCGCTAACTGCTCTGAGAGATAGCACTGATTACGACGGAGAGACGGTGTGTCGTTATGTATGGGAGTCGATAGAAAACACGACGGGACAACAAAGTGGAAACAGTGGCGGATTTCAATTTCAGCCACCTGCACCAGGTTCTTCCGCAATTGGTGGTCTGATTTCTGTCGATACTCTATATGCCAATATTACCCAAATTGCAGAAGATTATGGTTTCACGTCATACGATCTGGACACCATTTGTCCCGCTTTCAGCAACATTATCAATAGAAAACAGACGGTACCCGATCTAATCAGGGAGTTTGTTGTACCGGCCATGGCTATTGTTATTCCTGTTGGGGCAACAATATGTGAAAATTGGGAAAATGTAAATGCTATACTTAGCGATCCTTTCCCACCGCCACCAGGCGTTCCATCCTTCAATATAACACTACACAATATTTCGCAATCGACTGCTGATTTACTCGGATACGCAAACCGAGAAGCACTGTGCACGGAACTCTCTTCAGCTGTTGCTGATGATAATGTTGAACTCCTAGCATCAATTATCTACTCGGACGTGTTTGGCTTCCTGACTAGTGAAAGCCGATGCACGAAACTGGTATATGACTTCCTGGGTCTGCTTGCGACTATTTTCCTGGATATCACCATTGAAACTCTAACTGACTCGTTGATACATGGATTCACATCTTTCGCTAATATTAGAGAGGGTTGTCAGTATATTGTAGCTGCATTTCCGCAAACAGGTACGTTGTTCTTTTAAGGGGGCGATGAAAGGGGTAAAATACCAATATCAACAATAACCTTGTAGGAATTCTTCATATTTGGATAAGATGGGGATTGGGGTTTCAAAAGGCTTGCAATTGATTTGCTCACTTTAAGAATAGCACTGGAGTTATGATGTTGAAATTTGTGAAAGCGCTTGATCATGTAGTAAAGAAACGCCACTGAAAGAGACACACACTTAACAAGCACACTGAAGAAAAGGATAAACACTTCAATTGTCTTGCACTGCAGATATAATATAAATCGAAATGGGTCAGAAGAGAGAGAAAAAATAATGAAGATTTGTGTATTCAAGCTTATTGTTAGCTAGTAGAAAAAATGTTTAGGGGCCATATTCTGGCGATAACTTCTTTAGGGGCTAAAATGTGTAAATGAAACACGCGAAAAACTTGTTTAGGGTGTTATTTTGCACTCAGAGAGAAACTTGTTTAGGGGGTGTCTGGAAATAATTTGGTCACGCATGTGTACAGCATTATGTTTGACTGCCCCCCCCCCCTCCCCGGCCGTAGACATTGAAAATGGCAGGATTTCACTTTCAGTGGGGAACAACTTAAACGTCACCGTTAAAAAAAAAATGAATCCGGACACCGACTATCAACAAAAATAAGTGCACTCATACATAACCATTGAAAATACATTTGTAAACAAAATATCGTTGCGTTAAAGCCACTGGCTAACATTTACCACAGTTAAAAAAAAAATGTGAGCTACATAATCCTCCACACTGCAAGTGTCTTTGATAAGGTCTAAAAATAAAGCCCTAATAAAAAATGTATATTTCAAAATGATTATTAAGTGCTTTCAAAAGGTGAAAAATCGTAAGTTGACCTGACCATTTCCTCCCATAGACTTACTGTGTATACATCTAGGCTATTTTTTACTCGCTCCGAGTATCGTGCCATTGGCAGCATAACTTTCCAAACTTTTGTATTCTAGGGTGTTTATTTATCCATTTGAACACTACAATGAGCTCAAATAACAAAGTTTGACATTTTTTTTAAATTGAAGCTCCACAATGTTAGCCTATCACTTTAAATACTTAGTTTAGTTACTTTTAACCTTTTAGTTAAAATTTCGAGTAGTTTAATTTCGTTATAATACAGCAGGTAAAATGTTAACTGAATCATTTTGTACGATTCCCAGCAATAATTGCCGAAAGACCAATTTTCAGTATTGTATCTTCTTAATGCATTTACAAAACGCGACCAAATAAAACATATCTACTCAAAATTGTGTATGTACCGACACTCAGAAATACGATGAAATCTCCACAACTGTTTCAGTAGAGGTTGTCCACAACTTCTGAAATCTGGGCGAACCATCAAGGCTCCTTTATATGTGAGTGGGCTGACAGATCGAGGTACGTAGGAAGGGGTTAGTTTTGCCTTAAAATCGTATTATAATGACTTTCCAACATACTACTGTGTGGCTTTATTACTATGACAGTTCAGCAATAAAGAAAGGGGGAAACATATTTGAGGTTTGTCACTGTGCAAAGTACCAATGCCCAAGGGGGGGGGGGTAAAAGTGGCCCCAGTATACGTGCTGAAAATCATGGTTTGAGCTCCACAAAACGGAAACACCTTTACTTAAAAACGATAAGAAAAAAAATAAAGCAAAACAAAAGAATATACATTCATACTGTATACTGAATTCACAGACGTATGTCAGTTACACACAAAAAAGGACTTCATTTATTTGGAAATGAAGCCATCTTTGAAAACAGTCTTTATTTCACGTTTTAAAACATGTTTCTTTGTCTGTTTATCCCTTTTGAATGTAACGTCAAACGCAAAGTTTCTGTTGATGGATCTACCACAACTCCCAGTCAAACGTGCCCAGGTGACCTTGTTCGGGATGCATGTGGCTTTTGTGAAAGACGTGATGCTTCTAGTACCATGCACATGGACTGCAACGGCGTGTGCGAAGGAGGTATGTAGCGATGCTATACCTTTACTTGGTGGGTTGTACTTGTAGGGGATATGGGGTAGAAGTGTAAAATCGAAATAAAATTGGATTGAGATGAATCTTTGTAGACTCTGTCATTTTGTTCACCTTTTTCATTTAGTATAGGATTCAGGAAACACGCCAGGAAAGCTTTCAGAAATTAACTTGGGGTGGGGAGGGGTGGGGAGGGGTGTGCGTATTGTTCTTAACAGACTTAAAAGTCGAGATACTTTAGCAAAGAGCTAGATAAAAAAAAAAACGTTTAAATAGTAAGCAAATAATCAACTTGGTAAAGATAATGGGATAAACTATCCCTTCCGAGGCGATCTGGATGTAGCTATTTTTCCGAACCGAAGCTGAGGAAAGATCACCAAGGAGGTGGTAGTTTGTGTCATTGCCTGTAACCAAAAGTTGATTATTTGCTTTATATTCCACATCGGAAACTATTTACCGAAAAAAAGTATTGATATTTCTCAAAAAAAAAAAAAAACATTTGGGCTCGAATATGAAATACGCGCCCGACAAACTCCTGGGTGTACATCACCAGAGACGTTCGATGCGGGTGCGTGCGCGCTAGCGAAATACGCGTGCTGCCGTTATGGTGTTAGTACTTTTTTGTTTCACTGCGTTACACTTGGACTATCAATTGACTATCTACGGAGTGTAACGAACTTTTCTTCTCGAGTGATCTGACGGGGAAAAGCTACGCTTTATCACGTGATCAACTCTTGGCCAATCCTATAGTAATATTCTTAGTATGTGGAATATAATGTAAATTATCAAAATTAGGAAAGTTTTATATGCCAGCCTTGATAAACATACAGGGATAAAAAAGGCATATACATGTATATAGCCATGTATAATAGATATATTTTTCCTAGGTCACCATGCAATATACAAATCAAATCAATGTGTGTGTGTTTGTGTGTGTGTGTGTGTGTGTGTGTGTGCGTGTGTGTGTGTGTGTGTGTGTGTGTGTGTGTGTGTGTGTGTGTGTGTGTGTGTGTGTGTGTGTGTATGTGTGTGTGTGTGTGTGCGTGTGTGTGTGTGCGCGCGCGAGTGTGTGTGTGAGTTACTCAATGGGCATGACTATTGAAGGTTATATTTACTTTTTATAACAATATTGCTTTATTTCTAAAGTCAACGGTCATGGCGCCTTTGAAAACGAGTGCGGGCAGTGCGTCGGTGGGACAACAGGCCGGAATGCCACCGACGGTATGGACCAATGTAACCAGTGCGAAAGTTTGGGACTGAATCCTATGTCTTGTTTCGGATGCGACGGTGTACCGTTCAGGTAAAACATGTCTATTCATTCAGCAATGTCTTTTAAGTGGATTTGTTTATGCAGCTGGGGTGATAAAATCTCGAATTTAAATGTTCGTTAAGAGCGTTTAATAGCATCTAAGCAAGGGAGGCACACGTTATTGAAACCTCGAGAAAGAGCTTCTGTCGCCTTGTGCAAAGATGACCTATCATATGTGTTTGTTGTTAAGGTAGATATGTTTTCCCGCTCTCTACAATATGAAGATTTTTTTTTTTAGAATACGACCTCTAATATTAGATGGTAATGGTGTATAGGGTTTCAGTTGGCCATTGTTCAGTTGTTCAGAAAGGAAGTTGAAAGCTTAGGAATGCCTAAGACGATTGACGTCGTTCATGAACGTCGTGCGCAAAGCAAAATGTCGTTAGCAAGTGCTCTAAGCAGAATGTTGTTAACAGTAAATTGCTTGTGTGTTACCATCATTGGCTATTTTCATATGAAATCAAAGTATTGTGATCTTTTAAGTCCTTTTATAAGTATGTTAGGCAGAAATATGGAATAAGTTTTTGTCAAGTTAGAGGCAATTTACTGTTAACGACATTCTGCTTAGAGCACGCACTTACGACATTGGCACTTTTTGCTAAGAGTACTTGCAGACAACATTCTGCCATGCGCACGACGATATGTGGTAATTTGACGCTGATAGAATTTTAACAAAACTTTTGTAAAGTATGTCGTTGATACAAAAATCACTGATTTCTAGGACAAATGTAAATGTTTCGTATGTTTCTAATTTCAGCTCGTTAGATGAAAAATTTAAACCCAGCTCATAGGATGTTAATAAAATTTTGGCTACGTATATTTACTATAATGCAACGTTGAATTGAATAGATTTTTTTAAAGTGTACTGCTACTTTTCTTGCTGTTACTTTAACAACTCATACTACCACAACCACTATGACTAATGCTACTGCTACTAAGACTAGTACTATACTGCTGCTAGTACTACGACGACGACGACTATTTACTACAAGCACTGCATGTATCCATTGTTCCCCCTCCCCCCGCAAAACACACACACACACACACACACACACACACACACACACACACACACACACACACACACACACACACATACACATCAAAATTGTACAAAGTAAAGAAATAAACAATCAATATTATTGTTTGGTTGATTTTTCAGCGGAATGGAATTAGATGCATGTAAAATGTGTGGAGGGGATGGTACAACCTGTATCGCAGTGAATATGGTTTCCCCCAGTATTATACCAGAGAATTCCAACTATCAGGTAAGATCCACCAGGACGTTCCTCGAAGAAATTTTGCAGTAGATTTTAAAATTTTGGCAACCTTGCAAACGTTATCGTCTAATTATACGATTTAAGGGCCTATTTCTATATGGGACTAGCGTGACATTTTATGAGAGCTAACTAAAATTGAGGTTCGACCTGTTTGATAATAAATGAAAATTTTCTGCACAGTTCAGAAAGGTTGCTCTTGACAATTTAATAGGTCGCCGGAGGATTGCTGGACATAGTATATACAAATATTGACTGCTCATGAGGATGGTGGTGGAAATTATCACTCCCGATGTGCTGTTCATACCGGCCCTTCTATCACCCCCAAGGCGAAGCAGAGGGGTGATAGAAAGGCCAGTATGAACAGCACCATGGGAACGATAATTGAAACCACCATCCGATTACAGAGCAGTCAATATTTGTTTTATATACCTCATCGATCCTCTCAAATGATTCATGAATACGTCTAAGTGTAAGTCCCAGTCTAACAATTAGGAGTGGTATCAATGGAATTCAATTATTAAATCACTCACAATCATGTTGAAATCAACATGCGCAGCACTTACAGCTGTGCGATAACCGAAGTTGTCTCGTGTACGTACCGTGCAAATAAAGAAGTCGTACTAGCCTAGCCATGTCGCGATGTTGCATGTTGAAACGTAATTCTCAAAGAGAAGACAGGGTACTTCATTTATCTCTTTGTGTTTTTACTTCCAGCTTTCTTGAATAACTGCACTAAATCCTCATCATTAGTAGACCTATTTCGTATCTTGGTCAGATCAGTTGGTAACTCACTGGATCTAGCCCCGGTTGAAATCAATCGTGTCGCGCTTACGCCGTGCAGATCAAAGATCCTAAAGCGCCGCGCCTACGCGGCGCTGTGTCTTCTTTGGTGCATACACGTACGTGCGCACGTTCGCGTGCGCGCGGGCAAATATGTCCCGGATCGAGGGTTTACGCGTTTTATCACAGAGTTTTGGGGTGCTATCATTTGACCTTTACGTCAAGTGATAGCACTTCTGAATCCTCGAGGCTAGATTATCGCCATGTCACGTTATACAGTTTTGACCAATCACTGATAAGAATCTTTATATGAGGTATATAACGACAGCTAGCAACAACTAATGTTTTCAAGTTTAATTTTACTTAAACTTAAATTATTCAAATAACCTTTTTTGTTGTTATTAATTTTCCAACCAGCTAAGATTAGGTGGCGCGGGTTTTCAGCCATCGGGAACTCAATGTGTCTTTGTCGATGGAAATGCGCAGACATTTTCTGCCGTTAGAAACAGGACTAATACCCACTTCAGCTGTAACGCAATACTTACTGCCGGTGAGTACAGCTCTTTTAAAACAAAGTATTCTAAATAAACCCGCAGTAAAGATGAGTAATTAACCCTAATTTGATTGACAGTCTAGTTTCTTTAGCTTTGTAGAGTTACGTTTAAGGGTCTGTGACATATTTTCAATAAATTTCACAGAGTCGTCGCGACGCGTCGTGGCTTAAGGCCCTGTCACATATTAGCGTTTAGAGTCAACGTATGCCCAACGTACATGTTTTTCGTCGCGAAATTTTGGCTAAGTCCAAACACGCTCAAATTCCAGGTCAAAAAGGTGTGAAAACTAATGACTAACGCATGATGAACGAATGGTAATTGCATATCTAACAAATATTTCTCGCCCTAGGGATCACAGGTTCGAAAGCGGACGCGGTGTGTGTACTGTGTCGTTGAGTAAGACACTCCATCTACAGTTATATCCCGCTCTACCTGACAGGACGAGAAATCCCGTTAGAAGCAAAATTAACTTGAGCGCCTTAGTGCAGCCGGGCTAGGAATACTCCCATGGGAGTGGAGAGGGTGCACACCTGAGCATACGTGATACAGTCTGATGATCAGGGAGGGTAAAGTCGTGAGAGAGTGCCTGAAGACGCTGATTCTAGACTATAAACCACAAACTTTAATATTAATATATGGCCTTTGGACAATCGCAGAGCATTGCAATATGTGACGCAATACTGTATTTCACCTTGCTTTTTTATACAGGCACGTACAGAGTTCACCTCTCACTTGACGGTACGACCGTAGCGACGTTGTCTAATACATCTGAAGTCCTCTATGTATATCCTCGTGAGTATTACAACCCCCCCCCACCCCAATATATATTTTTATATCATTAACCCGAAGGCACAAAACGCATACTCCTGCAAGAGAATGTTAACAAAAACGGATATATACTCCACGAGAGTGTCTGCTAACTTGCGTTTGTTAAAGGTTAGTGACATGATTGGGAACACTTGAAAATGCCTCAAGAGCCAAATGAGTTGAAATATATACCAACTGTACACTAGCAGGAGTGGATCTCCCACCTGGGAGGATTTGTCTGTAATTTGTTTACTTAAGGAGAATCAAACATAAATATAGGAGTTTCTTATTTTTTTCCGGGGACGATAAAAATAAGCCCCATAGAGAGCCA
>JZLH01S0188651.1:20890-33219 GCA_001188425.1 Eucidaris tribuloides | reverse complement strand
CAGCCCAAGTTGAGGACTACCCCAATCATGTCATTTACCTTTAACACTCCACTACCGGAAGTACTTTATGCCTTCCGGGTTTTTGAACAAAAATATATAAAGATAGAAATGGATACGTAAATGCGTATTTCCATTGGTCAAAGTAATATCAATAATAATAATAATAATAATAATAATAATAATAATAATAATAATAATAATAATATTGATAACGTCTTACTTACCTAGGGTAGCCAAATCAGTCAAATAGACTGCTCTATCAGTGGGCCCTGCATAACATAAATGTTATTATTGCCCTTGCCTGTTCTAGAATGCCGAGCGCCTGGCTAGAATACAGAAGGTACCTTTTTCCTATTTAAAAAAAAAAAGCTTTCGGTATGACCAGACCGGGGCCCAGACCCAGACGTGAGGCGGACACTTACATCACAAAGCTGTCAAAATAAATAACCATAATATTGTGATTTGAAGTCATTTCGCGTAGGCCTATAGTTATTACTGATCCATACCGTTAATCATTTGTTGTTGTTTTTGTTAATATAAATATATATTTTGTGAATTCCAGCGATTACCGTCAGTGAAATTTCTGCTACCGAGTTTGATATCGATCCAAATGTTGATATGGTTTCGGTCACATTGACTGCGACGAGCGGAGAATTTTCAAGTTATCTCATGACCGCAACACCATATCTGCTTATAAACGGAATTGGTAAGTGCTTATAATTGCTGGATTGATCGTTATTAAAGGGAAAATGACTGGAAGTAAACCTCAATTTACTACACAATTATACCACAATGACGAATATTGTGCAAGGTTTTGCCGCCAAAATATCACAATCAACCACTTAATTTCAGTAGTAGAATTATCTATGTGATTGTTAAATGTGTTGTATACATACTCTGTAGCTTTCTTTGATTTCAATGCTGACACTGGGGTTACTGTATTTCAATGCTGATAAAGGATAATGTGTCTCTTCAAGTAAGCAAATTCCGGACAAATCCCTCCAGCCTATAGATATACTGTATGTTTAATGTATTACTTGGTACACGTTTAACCAATTTGATTTTAGGGACAATTTTTACTTCTCCCTATCATGCGCATGCAGTTTAACGTCTGCATGGGTTAGAAGTTAAACCTAGAATAATACAGCCACGCAATATACTACACGCAGATAAATTCACGAGTTTTCGCATGTTTACTCTATCGGAAATGGAGCTAAAAATGACATTGAACATATCATTAACAGGCGTTAGGATTTACCTCTATAATTATGATGAACTTATTGAATGTAGAATAACGGAGTTGCATTTTTGCATTATGTCATAACTATTTTTATGATTTGATTTATCTAGATCGGCTCTTCAGGACAACGATTTCTGGGACGTTTGGTGGACAGAATAACAATCTCTTAATCTTTAGTCAGTTACCAGTTCCCTCATCTTCGTTGCGATTTGTTATTTACCCATCGCTGAATGGAATCGACCGACTTACCACGCCTAACGATGAGGGATTTACTGTCACATTCTACGCCGCAGCGCCGGTAGTAACCAGCTTGGTTTTCTCCAATGTGGGTAAGTTTTGCCAATCATACTGGTGATTGTTTAAAGGCAGGGAATATCTTTGCTTTCTGCAGCACTCCATAAGCACTCAAAAAAAAATCAGTGACGTGTTGTTAATGTCAGTGGCGTCGATCCATTTTACGGATGTGGGATGTTGTAGTGCCTTGCAATGATTTTTAAACATAATTTTTGCATTACGTTTTATGAGTGTTTCAACTTCTTAAAATTATTGGGGTGGGGCAAAATGATATGTTTGCCCCAAATATATTCATGGAGGCCGACTGCCCCCTTTCTCCCCCCCCATTGATCGACGCCCCTGAATCAAACTGGTAATTCAAATTCAATTTCAACTTTATTTCCACATTAAAAAAACAATGTTGATGTACATACAAGTGATAAAACGAAAGTTATATACAAAATAGAAACAAAACAGATATTCACATAAGATACGAAATAATGTGGAGGAAGTCAATAGAGTTATTTTTCATCAATGTAATCACCCCAAATTCCTTTGTAAAAAATATAAATAGATACCAAAATAATAATCTAAGTGGATTTTTGTGAGGATCTATGTTCCCTCCTTGAAATTATTTCCAAATAACTGCAAACCTTTTTAAATCAGAAGTTTCTACTTAATACGTTGCTGCGCAGACAGCATTAAATTAAATCTAGCAATAATGGATAGATATAGCTGAACATAGCTGAACGTACAACACTCTCTCGTGATTTTTTTCTCTGCAGGAAACAGACTCCATCTAGACTTCGATCGTGCCATTACAATCGATGCAACGATTGATTGCAGCACAATATTCACCGATACTGCTCAGTTGGGTCAAAATAGTATGTGTTCCCTGCGGAATCGCCGTAGAATCGTGATAGAAGTTGGACGAGGAAATAATCTCATTAGAGTTGGTATATAATTTGCTCTTTTATATGTCATTTGAACAAAAAGTTTGACCCTACGATATCTGACCTGAATGATTAAGAAAAGCGCACAGGTGTCAACCTTTACAGTTCCTAGCTCTGTCAACTTTCTGTACCGAAAGTAAGACGGCATTTGTTTCCCTCTAACCTTCGATGTAATCAGATTTAACTTTTTTTCATATTCTAACAAAATTTTACAATTTTTTTAAATGAAATGAATTCCCTTTTTTTTTGTTCATTTCATGGAGGACACCCTACCGGAAAAAGCACAATGATGTCCACAGTGTGTTTACATTGTGACAAGACTGTGAACACAATGGGGCAATATGTGAATTTTGCCCATTTTCACAGTGTGACACTATGGTCACTGTGTGGTCTTAGAGGTCACACTGTGACGACCCTGTATTTTTCTGTGGTTGACCCATTTTCACAGAGTGACACTGTGATTACTGTGTGAACACACTGTGACGACATTGTGTTCTTTCTGGCAGGGTATAGCTCTTATTGATTTTTTGTAGCAAAATCTTGGCAATTCATTCGGGAAAAAATATGTTTGCACCTATATAGCTTTTTACGGTCTACCGCCATGATTTGCATGGTCTGTAACTCCGTGGATACAAGCTCGTTTTCTCAACCTCTTGCTAAATGAGCAGGTGATCCCCAAAGCAACATGGACAAAAAGATTATGCGGATAATTTAGCCTTTTCAAACTCGTGAACCTTCCTCTTCGCACTCCAAGGAAGAGTCTAATACCAAACTCACCGATGCCTTCGAAGGTGGCAATTCCTGAAATAAGGATTTCTTTGTTAATTCGTGGATTTTTTTTCACTTGTGTTTGACAAACTTAAACATCAATCCAGAAAATGTGTAAGTGGCACTTTCCACAGAGTAATAATTCACATTTATTGATTGTAATGATCTAGGTGATAATTTCACACTCGTTGATAATGCGATCAAGAGTTTCAACGAGGATTACTCCCGGACAGCGACGGGAGCCTTCACCGTAGGAGGCCCGATGACTCCCGTGCCAGTCACCGCGTCTTTGACTGGGGCTACAGTTATCAGCAGCTGCGGGAACGTTCGTTTGTCGGCACGGCGTTCAACGGGAGCTGCCGGGAGGGATTTCGTGTATTCCTGGACGGTGCAAAGTGTGAGAACTATTTCTACTGAGCTGATGAATGCAGTGAACGGTAAGCTGGACAAACATATAATATGGGCAACTTATGTTTTTGTTGTGGTTTATTTACAGTAAAACTCGCTATCCAATTATAATGATACCATTTAACCTCATCTGTGTAATGTGAAATATTATCCGCGTTACGTTAAGTAACTCTTTAGTTTTGCTTTTAAGTTGGGCAATGAAATTCGTTATAATTTAAACTTTATTAATATCCTGTAATGTTCCTTGATATTTTAATCAGCAAATGTGTCGTTCCGTGCAAAAAGGCCTTTAGCAACAGTGTTAAGGGCCTTTCTGTACTTGTGCGATCCATCAGCCTTTGGTCCTTCCGAAAAAGACTAAGAACCTCTTTCCCAGGTCGAGAAACCAGTTGATAACAATTGAAACCAGTTGGAAATTTCTACTGGTTTCAGTGGGATTTAACTGGTTCCATTTGAAACCGGTAGAGTTCCCAGTTGGTTGAAACCACTTGGACCCAGTTGAAACACAGATGGAGCCAGTTAGCAACTGGTCGTAGTTGAAGCCTGTATATCAACGGGATTTTTAGTGCACTCCCTTTGATTTTGTCCATTCTTTACCTCGCCTGCATGTAAATGCTTTCCGTTTGATGTTATCATGGTGGAACTTAGCATTCAGATTTACGTTTAACGGAGCAAACCAAAGGTTTTGACAAATATTTTCTCTGTTCTGATGCTCTCCAGCGTGGGTGGTAATCCCGAGAATGGGGGACGGGGGATGTGTCCCCCTCATTTTTTTTTTATCTTGGGGATCCACCCCCCCCCCTCGATTATTTGCAAATTTGATATTTGATAGATTTTATCTGCCAACCTATTCAAAAGATGAATGTAATAAAATGTAGCGGGTGAGGGGATTTCAAAGTCACAATTTATACTTGTTAACAATATAGTATGTATCCTCGAGGTGGGTTTTTTTTTCTTCCCGAGTTAGGGTATTATTATTTCACCTTCGGTGTTTCGCCCCCCCCCCACCCACACACACATATACTTAGTCTATTTTACTTGAGTTAGGTTTCCACTTTTCACCATGCAGTGTTGCAAAGAAGGCCTCTCCCAATCATCTTTGTACCTTTTATCTGTTTGGTATTAATTTCCATACAATGTCTACCTTACTGTATATTGTATCGTCAGATGAGGACGGAGCAGAACTAAACCTAAATGGAACTCATCTTGAGACCGGAACCAACTACACTTTCACCGTCACGGTAATGAACTTCTTCGGACAAGCGAGCGCCTCAGATCACTGTAAGACGGTGGAGGAGGCGACCCCCGTACTGTCCAGATAATTATACCACAGCGGTGTGTTGATCCGGCGCTGCCATTCTCCCAACAGGCTATAATTTATATCTTGTTCATATAAGGCCAAAGTAAAAAAAATCTATGGTTTACTCGTCCGAGTTTTTAGATAAAAAAATGAAAAAGAGGGGCTTTTTATTTTTTATTTTTTATTTTTTCAAATGGCCCAATTGAATTTTTTAGCATTTTCATGTACGTTCCAATCAAACGAATCATACAAAATAAGTGAACATATTGTAGTAAGGAACATATAAGTTTTTTTTACTAGCAAAAATTACTGTGAAAAAGACAAGGAAACAAAGGGCAAGTTACAACAAGACCATAGGCCTATCATCTACACTTCAAAAGAAAGGCGGGATGACATGGTACATTAACACCCAGGCATCACTGTATTAGACGCCCTACTGACAGGGGTTATAGAATAGAATTTGTCATCTGAGTCTTGGAGACACCATGCTCTTACATCGATATGGACAATACACTGACTAGGAAAAAGTAGAAAACAGGGGTGGAAATTTCATCAGTCATCAGGTCATGTATACCAAGCATGCGCTCGTCTATGAGCGCAAATATGCGACCATCCATGGCTTGACAGCACCTCGGTGACTGACAGCCCAAATTAAATTTGCCCAGGCCAAGGGCCATATACATCACTGTGTTGGTGTTGAAGAGTGTGTTTATGTCATCAGATATCCCAATGGAATTTTGGCATTTTAACTTCTTTTTTAACTTTTTTTTCTAAGTTTGTTGAAAATAAAAAATAAAAAATAAATTCAAGCGGCCCCAAAATTTGAGGCGGGCGGGGACGAGAAACATGTGTTTTTTTTTTATTTGGCCTAATTATACTTTATTTTATTTACATATATTCATGTATTTATTTTTATATTCTATATATGTTTATATATTCATATATTCTTATTTGCATTTATTTCGACATGTATATTTTTATATTTTTTTAAATATATTTATGTTTTTATACCAATCTATTAGGGACAGAATGTTCTAATAACACACAATGATATTCAATGATATCATTGTTAGAACGGGTCCTGCTGCTTTTATCGACTGCTACCATTGCATCTACCATTAGGCCACGTAGTACTTACACCATTTCAACTACAACTACAACTGCAACTACAACTACAACTACAACTGCAACCACAACTACAACTACAACTACAACTACAACTACAACTGCTGCTACTACTACTGTTACCACTCATAACTCTTCACATTGAGCTAATCCAGTTTTTCAAACGTCTGCTTACACACGCATCGTAGAATGACCTTTCTTCTACACATGCGCTGCACATGCGTAAATCGAAACTCCGAACTGGCTTATTGGATTTGCTAAAAGAATTGGCCTTTCGTTAGTAAAAAAATTACATTGTGGTTATATCACCGGGTTCATTTTAAAATCATATTTCAAATTATTCGCAAGCTATTTTTTTATTTTAAAAGGTTTTACCTTGAAGCTGAGGTCACGTTTTACGAGGCATGTGGGGGAGCAGGAAGAACCAAATTTAATTGGGTGGGGAGTAATGACGTCACACTAAACGACAGAACGATGAACAGACGCACCCTCTATGTTGAAGCGTTCTCTCTACTTGGTAAGCACATACTTCTCACTATATTGACTGCACAACCTAAATTTTAGCCAGTATCCATAGGATCAATAGATAAATAGACAATATAACAAGGTATTGATGGATGTACAAATCAAGATACATAATAGACAAATAGATAATATAACAGGTATTTATCGATACTCAAGTCAATAGATACATAGGTACGTGGAAAATGAGATGGGTAGTAATAGATAGTTCAGGAGCTAAATTTAAGATGAGTTTAGAAACTGGGAAATGCTTAAGACAGATTACATCTTTAGACAGATACAATTTGAAAATTAGAAAGAATATATAGATATTAAGCTAAATAATAGATGGATTGACAATTAGGAAAAAGTTACAGAAATGCGCGCTTACTTAGTGCAGCTAAAGTGCCTTGATAATCCTGTACTTAATAGAAAATAAACGTACTTTGTCAAGTAAATACGGTGACAATTTATATTTTAGTGGTATAAATACAACTTTGCTACCATAAATTTGTTACCGCAACACCATCTTCACAGTGTAAGTTGCAGCAGGTAATACAAACCATCTTCTTTCATTTGCTATTTGTTAAATTTCGTTGTAGGACTTTCCGAGGTGACATTTTGGGTAAATGTGTTCAGGTCCAGCAAACCCGATACAATCACGACCCAATCCATCACGATTACGACAGTCTCCTCCGATCTGATCGCCATAATAACTGGTGGAAGGGAAAGGACCGGGTGTGATAGGGATCGCATCGCTAGAACTTGATGGTTCTTTGTCAAATGACCAGGACAACGCTCCTGGGTCATTGACATACCTGTGGACATGCCTTCAGGTACTACAAAAGAACATAAAATCTCACTTACATAAATGAAGAGCTTGCAACCAAAAGGCACTAAATCCACTTTTCATGAAAAATGGGTTATTAGCACCTGTGCATTGCCTTACCACTTTTCCAGTTACAGAATAAAATTTGGCACTTAATTGAACAGACTAATATCCAAAATTGCATGTTTTAGCTTCATTTTCACATAGACACGTGTACAAACTCTGGCAAAGAAATGCCATTTTCTCCAAATTCATCCAAGTGGATTTAGAGCCTTTTGGTTGCAAGCTCTTCAAATACTCCTAAGAAGATATCCCTAATCTTCCTGAGAAGATATCTTTAATCTACACCGTGTAGACCCTAAATCTGAAGTCGCAGATATCACGTGTTGTCGATCCAAAATCTCTGCTATCAGACGAGAGAACATATTTTTAAAAGAAAATCAAATCAATATTTCCCATTTGGGTTGATTTTTTTTTATATATATATATTTGGTCAACTGTATGGCAATATTTCAGGGGCATTTGGTCATCCTCCATGGAGAACAAATATGTTTGGCGTGAATTTATGAAGAATGAACACTGTGATTTTATATTGGAATAAATGTACAACTGTTTAGTAAGAGAGATAAATATTGGACGTATGCCACACAAAGTTTATCTGTGCTGTTTTGCAAAAGCACAGCTTGATAGACACATAACTCTTCAGAAACTAAATCTTGTAAATCTTTTTTGTGTGCTAAACTAGGCAAACATGTTCATTCAGCTTCTGAAGAGTCTACTAATCTGGGCGTCTCTGAAACAGCAATTTAAAACCTCACGTAGCAGAAGTGTCAGGTTGTAGCTGCGTATAACAGTTCTTGTTCTCAATTGAGCTATTTTACCCAATGCTGGATGGTTTTCCCGGATAATGGATTCAAGATTTGGGCGACACGCTGGGCTTTGTAGATTTACATTTAGAAAACTTTTTTTTGTTTGTTTCCTTAACATAAACTAGTCTCCTTAAAGCTCATTTCTTAAAAGTAAAACAATTAGCCAAACTGCATAAAGGCGATGTTTCGCTACGTTACGAACCACACACACGCACACACATGTACAGACATATACGTGCGCACAAATTAGCACAAGTACATGAACGGTACACATCCATCCGTAGATATGATGTACTGCAATATATTTCCCATTTATCCCGATAGATTTCATGGTATACTGATAGAGTTAACTTATTTTTTTAATCTTTTTTTCCCCAGGTAACTGACAATGTCGCGTGTCGATCAAGACGCATCAGCACTCAATTAATTCCTGCGGCAGGTTCCGAGTCGTCTTCCCTTCTGACCTTTGACCCGGATGTACTTGAACCTGGCAAAGACTACATGTTCACCTTAGAAGTGAGGAAAGACTCCAGAGTGGCATCAGCAGATGTATTGATATCTGCGCAGGATCAAAACCCGCCCGAGGTATGCATATTTCGTTGGGGTCAGTGGCACATTTATGTGAGGCAGGATTCCTGCAAAATAAAGCTATTGCAAATGGTCATCTATTCGGTAACTTTTGCTACATTCAATCCTCAGATACTGGAAATACTGATTTTGTTGTTGTTGTTGTTTTTTTACTGAAGTTTTTCGCAATGAAATTGACGGGAAAGTGTACCGTTATAAGACAATATGGTGCAAAAAGTAATGTTTCCTAATTTTTTTTTTTGACTGATCAAGTTCTTCCAACTTCTTGGTAAAAATGATGAAAAGCAGCTTTTCTGAAGGAATGTTGCAGTAATGTGCAGTCAGATTATATGCTGAATTTGCGTTACAAATAACTTACCCCAGATATGCATTATGTCACAGACCTCCTACTTTTTTATCCCTACGTAATTATTTTTTTTTCTGAACTTAGTACGTGGTTGTAATTCGTAGCCGCGTATCTATACACACGGTGAATTTCAGGTCTTTGACTATAGTTTCTTTTTCCTTGTCACATTTCTGAAGTATATACAGTATATCACTGATCTAAAGAAAGTTGCTGATATTCAATGTTTTTTTCCTTGCATAGAAAGCTAATTTTCATTTTCATTGTGTATTTTTTAGTACTATGCGCGTCTCACTGTCATATTGTTCTAGTCAAATAAAGCTGAAAATGAAAATTAACGTATTTTGAATTGTCGTTTTCTTGTGCGCAGGTGATTATTTCGTCTAAGACACCAACTAAAGTGAGAAGCAGTAGGCGACTCACCATCCGGGCATTAATTCGTCATACTTCAGCTATAACGGTGGACTGGAGAACCGTTGATGAAGGTAATTGCACTGTCCACTGAAATGACAGCATGATTTTTCGTAAACAATCAATAGAGCCAACTATTGATGTGATCACACGATGTATAACATTGAACACATGTTTATCAAACAATCAAAATGATTAAAATTGGATTGCCCAAGAAATGCTCTTCTTTTATTAGAAGTAAAAGACAACGTTACTGTCTCGTGATTGAGGAGGTTTTGAATTCATTCGAAACCTTTCCTGAGGAAAGATCTCGTAGAATTTTGCCCAATACGTTTGAAAAGGAATTTCATGAAAAAACGGGTCTTTCAAGGGTTAAAATGAGTTTGAAAGTGTCTAAGAGTAATAGTTTATTCTTGCTGTTATTTGTTTTTACAGTGTTTGATATTAGTGGCGATTCAATCACGAACGTACGATTTGGAAGCTCCACGCTGTCCTTCATTACTATCGAACCGGGTAAGTGATTGTCATGCATTAACTTGAGAAAAAACCGCACATTTTCATTGTGCTATTGCATTGGATAACAGCGTTTATAGGCACGATTTCGAGCCCGAGTTACGTCATTAGTATGCCCCTATGCCTTACAATCTCAAATAGCCAATCATCAATATTGATTTGATTTGATTTGATTTGATTTGATTTGATCAACAATGAGATTTTTTTTTTACAAAAATTGCGTGACCAAGTGGGCAGGAACCACAGCAACAGCAAAAAGACCATACGTTTTAAAAGCCATTGTAATGTGCCTACCAAGCTACATAACGACGACAAAGTATATAGAGGACAAAGAAGAAGAAGAAGAAGAAGAAGAAGAAGAAGAAGAAGAAGAAGAAGAAATAGTTGTAGTAGTAGTAGAAGTAGTAGTTGTAGTAGTAGTAGTAGTAGTAGTAACAATAATAATAATAATAAAAAGGAGAAAGAGGAAAGATATTGTAGAAAATTATGCCGAACTTATGTATAGAAGGATAATGATATCGCTACAAAGACAACTACATTAAGGATTCTAATTGTGTTTTACAAAATTAATTAACCCAGTCCACATAGTCTCACGTAATAATGAAGGGATCTTCAAGAGATTACCTGATGACTAATTTTTTTCATAAGAAGACGAACGCCAAAGGAATTTGATTTCTTATTTACTGTAGGCGTTTTAGCTGCTGGCGAGTCCTACACATTCCAAGTGAACGCAACAGATACCGAGGGTCATTCAGGTATCAGCCAAGTATCTATTTCTGTGTACAGCGATGTTTCGTCGTGCACATTTTCACTCGGAAACGGTGATACTTCTTACATTGAGCTGGACCAGGTAAAGAGTTATTCTAATGACTGAATATTGTTATTGTAGAATTGTAAATGACAGGTTATTGTTGCAAGTTGGTCTTTCATTTTGGTTGAGTTTACATCAATTAAATCTGAAACAGCAAAATCTCAATGAAAATAATTGGTTACATAACATATATACAAAGAACAATACAAAATACAAATAATCAAAATATACGTTTATAATATTTATAATGTAAAATGCTTAATTATTTTACAAAATACAGCAATCGGTAAATAAGTTACATGACTAGAGATGACCCATAATCAGAATGTAAAAATGTACAACCCACCGAGAAAACTAAATATAACCCCACCCACACACCATTACAAAAAACGGTTGAACATTCTAAAAGGTGTTTAAAAAAATGCTTTCCATTGCCACTTTTGCGTCTGGCAATAGAAGAACATTTGGAGCAAAATCACACAGTCACACAATCAAATTAATACAAATTATCATGTAGATTGCCGTTCACAAATGATGCTGGAATACAGAAGAAAATTAAATTTTTGCAGATCATATTGTATATCACTGCTTCTAATAATGTTAACCCTATTTGCGTTAAAAGGGTAATTAATCATAACTCTGAACGTATATAATGTAAATGTTACCTCTGGAACATTTTCTTCCCAACTAATAATCGAATCATGAACCTAAAGATTACGTTCGTGACGGAGAATTGCGTGACCGCGGCGGACGCCTATCCTCTGAACTATCGGCTCTTTGTTTTGCAAGACAACGATGGAACCCGACGATCTGCCACAAGAGCCAGCTGGGACCCCACCCTCGATGTCGTCGGTCTGTCCCCTCTCCCGGGAACCAACGTCAATACTTTTCTAATGCAAGTAGGTGTAATTGCATTAATACTCAAATTTATCCATGTGTTTTTCCGCAAAGCAATACAAACAAGCAGACAACTTGAACTTATTGAAGATACAAAAATGCATATTTATTTCTAAACAGTAATGCATCTAAAATAGGCTGTTTGGGAAAATAAATGAAGATTTCCTTGTCAAGAATTGAAATTTACCAAAGTGAAGCAGGAGCCATTAAGAATATCCATTCACTTTGTGAGGGTGCTAGGTAGGGCATATTGATGCATTCCTAAGATTTTGTTTGTTCCATCCACTTATTTACAGGACAATTCATTATCAGATATATTTGTTTTTTAGTGTTAAGTGTTTAAACTGGTGTGTCGTTTGTTAAGGATATGACAGACTTTGGAGTTTGTTTTTAAATCGGATTCGCTCCATACGACAAAAAGGGAGAGGACATATGCCTAAGCACTCTGGGCTGACAGGAATTCAGCTGTAACATTATTTTTGTCAGCGCCAAAAAAGTTC
>JZLH01S0188651.1:754-11835 GCA_001188425.1 Eucidaris tribuloides | reverse complement strand
CGGTAACGAGCCCAAATCAGACATATTTAAGGCCGGTGACCTTTGACCTTTGACCTTTCAGCTCCAAAAATCTAATAGTTCATTGTGCGCCCGCATAGTCGTACTTGGTCCTAGTTACATCAAAATTCGATGGGGGTTCTCAAGTTATCGCCGGTACGAGCCCAAGATCAGACATATTTAAGGCGGTGCGACCTTGGACTTTGACCTTC
Source organism: Eucidaris tribuloides (assembly GCA_001188425.1). Classification (NCBI taxonomy): domain Eukaryota; kingdom Metazoa; phylum Echinodermata; class Echinoidea; order Cidaroida; family Cidaridae; genus Eucidaris; species Eucidaris tribuloides. The sequence goes on along the minus strand of JZLH01S0188651.1, from coordinate 11,626 downwards.
AGCCCCAAAATCTAATCAGTTCATTTGTCCTCATAATACATACTTCAACCCAAATTACAGACAAATCCGACAGCGCTGTCAAGTTATTCGCGGTAACGAGCCCAAATCAGACATATTTAAGGCCGGTGCACCTTTGACCTTTGACCTTCAGCTCCAAAAATCTTTTTTATTTTTATAAGCAGTTCATTGATGGCCCTATACATACTGTCTTAGTTACATCAAAATCGATCGGGGGTTCTCAATTATCGCAGGCTAACGAATCCGGTAACGGACGGACGGACGAGGCACGGACGCACGGACGCACGGACGGACAACCCGAAAACATGATGCCTCCGGCAACTTCGTTGCGGAGGCATAAAAAAAATGGAAAGTAATCCAGTTTAAGAAATGCGATATCGTCAGACGAAATTGTAAAATCGTGCCATCATTATATTTTTCTTTATAGCGCCCCCTAGCGACACACCCACGCAAATCATCATCGTCGCTGCCGTGTGTGGAGGACTGGCTATTATCCTCATTGCTGTGGGTATTACCTATTGCGTTAAGAAGAGTGGGGGTAAAAACAACCGTGTTGACCCGGAAAGAAATCCACCAATGCAGCGCCAAGGGACTATGCATCATGTACCTCCTCCACAAGGAGCCATGTATCCAGTGCCACCCCCACAAATGAACCCTCAGGGAACCATACATCATGCAACTCCTCCACAGCTGGCCCGCCAAGGAACCATGCATCAAGTACAAACAACAACGACAACAACCACCACAACCATGATGCAAGTTTCTTAAGTAATTGAGGTCAGTCTTTTATTTTTTCCCTGTAGTGTAGTAAATGTTTTTATCAGGGTGTGTGAACTTGGACCAAACTGACAAATCGTCGATGGATGTGTTCATTCGATCTTTTTTTTATACTGTGCTCCAATCTCTTTATATCCTCAAGTACACTGTAAAAATATCAAAAATTCTTATAAACACATTTCTGTAATACTTTATAAACACTTGAACACGTTTATCTGGAAATCATAAGCACTTTTAGTCAGAAATTCTTTGTATCACCTATATGATATGAAAAATTCGTGTTTATCTATGGAACACTTCATAAACACGAGAATATGTTTCATACACACGTTTAAGTATTTAGGTGTTGAAAATAATAAAATCGTCAACAAACATTTTTGTCAAGATCTACACACTAAAGTGTTTAGGTGTTCATAATCCTCTTTAGATAATGAAAAAAAAAAAAAAACCTATTCACTCTGTAAAATTGCCCTGATACTTTTTTCTCCCAAAAAAAGTGAAGAATAAACATGTCTTAGTTAGTATAAGCATCACGGAAAGGTGTTTTTAGTACTCACATGTATGTCACACATAATATTTACACTTTAAAAGTATTTCTGCTAACTTGGAGTTCTTTAAATATTTGATTTTGTCTTTTATACAGTTAAATAACCAGACGTACCCTATGCAGCCATCATTGCTAGAAATCAACGTTTCTTATCGGCGAGGAAGGGAACCCATTTCGGAGTTTCCTCTTTTTTTACTTCGACACATGAATTTTTCACTCGTTTTTTAATAATTCTGTGTGTTTTATAGTGGAAGTATATAAATTAGGATAATTTCGAAGATGATGTACTTTGCATGATTATAATTATTACAAAGTTACAATGTTACGGGGAGTTATTGCCACCTTGTGAACAATTATCGGCACTTACATAGCAAAATTTAAGCTGCGTATTATACTATTTTGATCTGATTTGTCTATATGTACATACTATCATGTTTTGTGGTATTGGTTCTGTTTACTTTGAGATCGTTTGCTTCCAACATGAAAATGGAAAGTGTGAAAGTGTGAATTGATAATATTCACGCGTTCAGTATGCATGTACATTGTATAGCTCTCATTTGTGCAGTGTCAGTAGTAATAAATGATTACATGTATATTACAGCATCGGGTGAATGCGCGCCTAGTTGCTCCGATAATGGTAACACAATAAATGAATTCATTTCAAACAAACATTGTTTTCACCTAGTTCAATTCGTATCCAAAAGTATGAAATGTCATTTAGAAGAAAAATACGCAACGATCACTATCAAGCTTCACACTGAAGATGGTAATCTTTGCATTTCTCTGCCTATCTTGTAAATAATTGGTATATGTTGTGTTTACTTGACGTATTGTATTTTGTCAAAGTACACAATTTCCAGTCTTATTTGCTTATGCATTGCATATAATATGTTGTCGTTATGTTTGTTTTTGAAGTGCAAAATAAAACGATCAATCAATCAATCAATCAATCGAAATGATAATGATATCCTTCAGTGGTACGTTCACTATGTTGTAAATAGCACCGTAAGGCGTAAATAAACCCTTCAACTTGTTCCAACCCCAACACTCATGTCCACATCATCAATCTCAACCGTCGAATACATTTGGTGCAAATTTCACTGGTCTGCAAAACTTTAATTTTTTAGTGTAGAAATAAATCGCTTGTTGTTTTGGTCGCTAAATGATTTTCTTGTAATATAATTTCAACGCTTGCCCTTTGTATACATTTATTGTGATGAAAAAATATATTTATACGAAACTCCTCAATAAAGTTTGGAAATTTGAGTTTCATCGATTATTTCTCCATTCACTCAAAAGTAATCAATGCATGCTTGGTACCACCAAAAATATCATTTAATTTCTCTTGAAAAAAAGATGTTGCCGGCTACTAACAGGAATAAGTTTAAAAAAAGAATTTTGGGGTACCTGTCAGTCTTCTCAACCAATCAGATCGCACGTGCACTGGCCTTGAGCTGACCCTACGTTACCGATGCATGCCCCGACGCGTGTTATCCGCGCCGTATTAAAGCGCAAGTATAGTTTTGGCGATTTTTCTTTTATTTGAAAGGTTTATGCCTATAAGGTGATATCACACCAATAACAGATTCTGAATGTCTTTAGTTTATGTTTGATTAATTAATGAACCATCTCGGGGGGGGGGACCCCGAGATTTTCGACTATATTTTACATTATAGCATCCAAAGGGTTAATAAGGTGTTAACGTTATCTGAATTATGCCTCATTAGAAAGATCAGACTCTGATCATTTATTAATTTTAAAAAAACTAATGATATTCAGTATCTGTTATTGGTGTGATATGACCTTTGGGCATAAATCTTTCAAATATAAAAAAAAAATCGCCAAAACTAAACTTGTGCTTTTATGTATACACATTCTAAATCGATAAGCTCCTCCCCCTTGTAGCTGTTTCGGCGATATGCTTCTATTGAAGAATCTAGGAAAGGCATAAAATCAACAGAAATTTACTAATTGATAGGGCCTTGCTTAGGGTAAGTGTCATATACACAGTTCCCCTTATTTATTTCACCATATACCATAATTCTCACAATACTCACAGTTTCATTGTTTATTTAACTTATTTCTGTTAGTTGCCGGCTACATCTTTTTTTAAATGATACCCTACCGTTTTATGTATATCGACGGAAGGGCAGTGTTTTAAAATATGGGACGATGTGTAAATTGAAAAGCTGCAAAATGAACAGCGGTGGTCATGAAGAATCAATGAAGAACGTATTTTTTTAATGGAGTTGTGCCTTTTGCTCTACTCAACTGATTAGCCATGAATGCCAAATTTAAAAGAAGCGCCTGCCAATTCATTTGCTAACTTCAAATGAGATTAAATTGTCTGTAAAAGTTCGCTAAGTCAATCATTTTTCCCTTGTTAATGAATGAGGTCACCATATGAAGAGTATATTTCCAAAAGGGGGTAGATCCACTTTTCACCATTCTGAGAAGAATTAGGTTTTTTAATTTACCTATATTGCAATGTTTCTGCGTAAAACCAACTTGACACTAAAAAGTGCCCCACAATTCGAATATAAAACCACACTTAGAAAAAATCTGTGAGTTTTCAATTTTCAAAAATGTTTGCTTTCATTTATTATTTTTTGGGATCTACCCCCTTTTGGAAATAAACTAAATGGATGTACCCCATTTTGAAAGTAAAAGTCATTTTTAATTGTCATTTTTACAACTTTTAGCTTGAATATTACCTTCTTATTTGTGTTATGTTATAGAGCCGCTAAAATTATTGGTATTTTAACAGAAAAATGAAATTTGATAAAAAATGGATGTACCCCCTTTTGGAAACAAACTCTAGTTTATTTCCAAAAGGGGATAGATCCAATACCATTCTAAGAAAAAAGAATTTATCAAATTAATTCACATTGCAAGGTTTCCGAGTAAAATCAACTTAGCCAAACAAAGAACCCTACAATGCAAATGTAAAACCACAATTACAAAAAATATGTGACTTGTTATTTATTTTATTTGAATTTTCTTTATTTGTATGTGTTGGATCTACCTCCTTTTGGAAATAAAGTGTAATGGATCTACCCCCTTTTGGAAATAAAGTCATTTTTATTGCCCATTTTTTACCAGTTTTTGGTGGGAATTTCAACTTTTCGTTTGTGTTATCTAATAGAGCTACTAAAATTGTATAGATTCATGTAAAAAAAAATCAGATTCGATGAAAAATGGATCTACCCCCTTTTGGAAATAAGCTCTTCATATGTTTCTTTTGTTGTAAATCATTCTAACATGAATATTAACGTGAAGTTAAACAGATGTGTGCACAAGCAACAGATCATCAAACAAACAAAAATATATGGGTATTTGAAAACAGGACTCAAACCCTATAGTCTCAAAGTCAAAGACAGATAAAGTGGCAGGGGTTTATGTCGAAACTGGCATCTATGGTTGACCATACAAAAAAAAATATTCTTTGTTGACTCTTCATGAACACCGGTGTTCATTTCCAGCTTTTTTTTTATTTACATCTTATCCTATATAAAAAAAAAACTCCCCTTTCCAAGATGGCATAATCATAACAAGTAGGGTACCGTTGTGAAAAAAAATGAGTTACCTTTGTGATGGTACTGGACACGCATTGATTACTACTAAAAAGGGGGCGGAAGTAATTGATCACACTCAGATTTTTTTTTTTTAGGAGTTAATTTCAAGGACGAGTTTCACCTATTCTGGTACAAATTCAGGTAAATTTGATTTGAACAATGTTATATTACCTAGCTGAACTAAAAAAAAAGATATCGTTCTGTGCATATAATCGTTACTTTTATTTTGCAGTTTTACCATTTTGATGTATCAATCTGTGCTAAACGGTATATTTTACTCAGAGAGAACGGAATGTATTGTATACAAACTGTTTGTTTCGCTTAATTAGTAAGGTGTTGTAAAAGGTACACGTTGGTCATCTAGGGACATTATATTTCCCTTACATAAGAAAAGGAAAACAATAACCTTTACGTCATGTTATATGCAAAATTGAATTCCTGACAGTTGCAGGCTTTATAGTTGTGATTTAAACTGATTTATCTGAGTTAAGATTAATTTATCTATGCGTACATTTTTACATGTACAAATTATATCATGAGTTTATTTATTAAATATATTAAAACAGAAGCTTTAAAAATCAATGCAAGATACAGTGGCGACCGAAAGTATCGTTACGTTCCAAACGCGCTCACTGAAACGCGCTTCATGAAACGATGTTCAAATGCGATGAAACGCAAGCCAATGCAGTAAATGCGTGTCTTGCGTTCTTTGAAACGAATAGCGTTTCTGGGATCGCGTTTGTACGCATTCGTAACGTGACGATACTTTCGGTCGCCACTGTACATAAGAATTGGTCATGCGTCAAAAAAGTGGGAAAATTAATCAAGTATGAATCAGTATTTGTTTTTGTGCTATAAATTAATTGTTACAAAAAATGAAAAAATTGAAGGGTTGCATAATGTGTATGATGAACTGAATAAAAATACCTCACATATCAAACGCCCCTTATATGGGACCAACTCAGGGGTTGACTATATATATATATATATATATATATATATATATATATAATATATATATATATATAGTATATATAGTATACTATAATAATAAACTCCTCAGAAAAAAGTTTGGAAATCTGACATTTGAGCGAGTATTTCTCCACTTTGTAAGTAGCAATCTAAGGCATGCTTGGTACGAGCGGAAAGATTATTTAATTTTCTTTAATGATAATACCCTAACGTATATGATTATTTCCAGCAGGGAAAAGGCAGTATTTAAAAAATGTGGATAAAGTGTAATTGAAAATGCTGCAAAATGAACGGTGGTCGTGAAGAGTCATAGGGAACGTGTTTGTTTTGTCTGGAGTTATGTCTTTTTTTTCAAGCTGGTCAGCGGAATGAATGTTCAAGTTTCAAAAGGAGCTTCTTCCACTTCATTTGTTTATGACTTTAAGACCAGAAAGTTTGAGATCTGTTTTTAAAAGGCTCATACTGTTTTCTTCTTTTTTTCGTATTGTTTATCTTTGCTTGCTTGTTTGTGCAGCATGTTTGAGTTAATCGCATGAAGTGTTAGTGTTACAATGCACAATGACCAACAACATAGGAAAACTCACGGTCATCAACAGGGAAATAAGAAAATTAGGCGATTTACCGAAGATTAGGCCATTTGCGCGAAGCCTTTAATCTCAGGTCAGTTGAAATTGCTAGTTGCAGGAGCTCCTTTTGGAAATTGACATTCATGCTGACAGCTGAGAAACAAAAGATATAACTCTCATACAAAGAACATCGTTCTGTATGACTCTTTAGACTGACCGGCCATTTTGCAGCTTTTTCAATTTACACTTTATCCCACATTTTCAAATACACTGCCATTTACCTCTGATGAATAATCATAAACGAATAGGGATCAATTTTAATGAAAATTAAACTAATCGTTCTGATGGTACCGAAGGCATGGAGATGATTACTGGCTACCAAAACTAAGAGAAATAATGCCATCAAAAAACTCAAATTTCCAAACTTTATTTAGAGGAGTTTATATATATATATATAATAGCGTATATATATCTATATATTAATATATAAATATATTATACATATATATATATATATATGTATATACAACAATTCTGCTTGTTAATGTAATGCTGATTAAAGTCTTTTCGGCGTTAAATATCGTTATTATTTGTGAAGTAAATTCGCTATTTCAGCATCTATCTTTTTTTCGTGTTTCATGTGAGCTTTTTCATTTTGCCGTGTGCCTTCTTATAAAAATAAATGTTTTTACATTTTTTTGATTAACCAGCTTTTATTCATCCATTTCCTTGTATGTGTGTGTGTGTGTGTGTGTGTGTGTGTGTCTGTGTCTGTGTCTGTCTGTCTGTACGTGTGTGTGAAAATGCAACTATTAAAGGGCGCCTAACAGTTTAATTACTTTAAAAAAATCCATGAAAATATGAATTATGTATTTAAAGAAAAGACACTAATTTGTCTGCATCCTGCTTAGATCCACTTCAAAAAATCCACAGAATCAACTTCACATTGTAGTTGTAACATCATCATCTTATATGATATAATACTATATAATATTTCAGTCGAATAATAAGCAAAGCTTAAGGGTCTTATATTACTATTAGTATGTATACCTGCCATTCCAACAATAGCAGGACGTTTCGCTCAATATCACACCTCTAAGAGCTTTTTAAAGCATAATTATCGTCGCTCGTCCAGAAATTTATCAGAAAAAATTACATAAAACAAATAATACAGTTGTTCATGCAGGTAGCAATAAAACTAATGGTACGGCACGTGTTTGTATATTGTGTAGCTCAAGTTATACGGGATTACTATGTTAGAACTAGAATATGAATAAATATGATATGGAGGTTTTTATTTAAAGGTGTGGTTTAGCTGGGTGCATACAAGATTACAAACAATGCATAAAAGTATATGATACCTATTTTTTGTGAAGTATTTAGATATTTGGTTATGTACAGACTAATAGGCGCTAACGGGGGTCGACATGAATTTGGACGTTAAGAGAAAATAGATATATCGTTCGCATTAGCCTTCTCTTCGCAATAATATTAGGAAGTATTTCAGAGAGAATCCGGCCGACATCAAAAGCTATGGCTAATTCCAAACCACTGTCACTGTCATATTAATATGCACATTAATCTTCATTCTTCACAAAGCCGTGGGCGAACAGTCAATTATAATTGAAATAGGGTCTGTCAAAAATTCACATAATGCGCCGTGTACGTTTTTAGTTCGCTATGACTGGTGCACGTGATAAGTGTACCGTTTAGAGAAAAAGAAAGCAGAAATTACAATTTCAAGTCAGAAATTGACACCAGTGAAGTTAGACCAGTGACGAGTAGTCACTGGTAAAGTGAACTCTTAAGTCCATCAATCAGTCCATGGAATCTATAACTGGTGGTTGGAATCAAATATACCGATATACGCATAATTATCTCCCCAAAATAACGTTCATGTTTCAAAAAAAGTAGTTACACGTATGAATTTCAAATTTGAAAACTGAATTGTCATGTACCCGTATTTTAGCGAGTTTAAAGTGGTTGTGGTATATGTATCAATAAACAAAAAATATCCGGCAATGTTTTTATGCCACATTAATTTGTAGGAAAACACGAGATGATTGGTCATGCTATTTCTATGATACAAATGTTTTGTGAGTTTCATTGCATGAGCAATAATTTTATCACAATTAATGATAAATATGTATATGTCCTTCTCACGCGGCATATAAAGAACCAGGGTAAACTAAAAGAAAAAAATCATTGCATTGTATTGTTTAACTGTGCAAAAATGATTTTGGTATTCATATGATAAAAGAATAAGCTCTACAAACATTCGCCCGGAACCAATTTTTAATGTTACTAGTGTGAACCAAAGCAAACACCGTTAGACTGTCCGGTTGGCAGTTAAATTTGTGGACATAATCGGCAAAGTGATTTATCATGAATTCCAGAAATTAAAGGTTACAAAATTGACATAAGATCTATTTTGAAACAAGAGTTAATGGCATTTAGACAATGCTTCTAAAAAAAAAAATCACGTTATTAGTGTATCTAATGAGATTTAAGAAAGAAGCCCTGAAATATGTACTTCAAAACAACCACTTAGTGCTTTAAAATAGATAATTAGCATCCATTTATAAATGATTGGTCATGCCATACCTATTTTCCATCACATATTCTGTTTCGTTTGAATATGTTGAATAACTAGTGAACTTGATTCCTTTATTCATGTGTCATATTATCCATAAGTATATCTTGGAAGTGGTAGCATAACTTTCCAAAGTTTTGCATTCTTGGGTACATGTATATGAATAGTTTATTTCCAAAAGGGGGTAGATCCACTTTTCACCATTCTGAGAAAAATTAGGTTTTTTTAATTTACCTATATTGCAATGTTTCTGCGTAAATCCAACTTGACACTAAAAAGTGCCCCACAATTCGAATATAAAACCACACTTAGAACAAATCTGTGAGTTTTCAATTTTCAAATATGTTTGCTTTCATTTATTATTTTTTGGATCTACCCCCTTTTGGAAATAAACTAAATGGATGTACCCCATTTTGAAAGTAAAAGTCATTTTTAATTGTCATTTTTACAACTTTTAGCTTGAATATTACCTTCTCATTTGTGTTATGTTATAGAGCCGCTAAAATTATTGGTATTTTAACAGAAAAATGAAATTTGATAAAAAATGGATGTACCCCCTTTTGGAAACAAACTCTAGTTTATTTCCAAAAGGGGATAGATCCAATACCATTCTAAGAAAAATGAATTTATCAAATTAATCCACATTGCAAGGTTTCCGAGTAAAATCAACTTAGCCAAACAAAGAACCCTACAATGCAAATGTAAAACCACAATTACAAAAAATATGTGACTTGTTATTTATTTTATTTGAATTTTCTTTATTTGTATGTGTTGGATCTACCTCCTTTTGGAAATAAAGTGTAATGGATCTACCCCGTTTTGGAAATAAAGTCATTTTTATTGCCCATTTTTTACCAGTTTTTGGTGGGAATTTCAACTTTTCGTTTGTGTTATCTAATAGAGCTACTAAAATTGTATAGATTCATGTAAAAAAAATCAGATTCGATGAAAAATGGATCTACCCCCTTTTGGAAATAAGCTCTTCATATGTTTGTCCATTTAAGAACTATCACGTAGCTAAGACATCAAGGTTTACCGTTTTTTTAAGTGAAACTCTAAAATGTTATACAATATATTTAATAAATAAGAGATATAAAGAAACTATTCTTTGTATTTTGTTAGAAACTAAAACCTGACTGCAATATTGATGTGTAATTCTTGTGAGTGATAGCAGATAAGTCTGTAATCGGTAATGGAGAAGTAATTATATTGTGGGTCCAACCTAGATGTGGGAATCTTCCGAATGACATGAAATAATTTACTAAGAAAATAAATTTTAACTTCTTTAAATTTTGATAGTACTATGTCACTAACTCTACAAACTCCTTCATTCATTGCAGGATATCCACTGCCACATAGAGTGCGTCCCAGAAAAAAAGGAAACCAGAATTCATGACAAAAAAATTCTATGACACTGAATTATTTCTTTCATTAGTTATAAAGTTCTGTTTTTCTTCTTTCATGGGTTTATGAATACATTTCAAAACATTTCTGAAGAAAGACATCTTTTCAAATTGTCTTTTCTTACTTATGATATGCATTTTAATAATGTCCTTTAATATTGAAAATATCCTGAATATATTCAAACATGACAGTTTGAATTTCAGATTTGCTCAATATGCAAATGAGGTTTTGATTGTGTTTCTTCTGATTGTCTTTTCTTAGTCATGCGTAAACAAAAAAATCTGTTACTAGTATCAAATGAAAGAAGAGAAAATATACTTTCCAGGTATGTATGACTTTTTTATACATACTTATTGCAAAGATATAAAGATATCTTCGTCAATCCCAGTTTCCTTTTTTTCTGGGACACATTGTATTTTG
>JZLH01S0188635.1:0-12547 GCA_001188425.1 Eucidaris tribuloides | reverse complement strand
TAGACCATAAAATTACTACGGTTATAATATATGAATTCTGTATTAGTTCATGGTTCAATTGAAATTTAGAAAAAAATGGTATAACTCACCCAAATCCGGGATTTTCTTGAGACTTGCTTCTTCACGGCAATGCACGGTGAAGTTGTTTGCGTGTTAAACTATGGGAGTCGCTCGCAGTGATTCTCGCGATACGCGAGTTATCATATATTCATATATTCATATATATATATTCTAACCGTAGTAATTTTATGGTCTAACGTTATTTTGGGGCGAAGCACCGCACAGAATCGCACCTCGGATCGGGGTGGCAACCCACGAGAACAAATGGCTACAGTTGCATCGCCGGCGATGCTTGTATTTACCTTTTGTTGTATCGACCTGAGCATGGAATATATGAGTCATAACGTTAGTTGCAATCCTTGATAAAGTTGATATTTTTTCTTCCTAATCCACCGTTATTATCTTCAGTGGAGGTAGCCTGACCAGACGCCATGTGGCGACAGCGATGCTTGTAGTTACTTGGAAGTAGAACTAGAAAATATTTCCAAAACATCATCATATTTCTGGCCTCCGTCAACAGCGACATTAAATAAGTGGTGTGTAATTGTATTTGTCGCCGCATGTGTTATGTCAATGTAGACCAAAGTAAGACTTCGATCTACAGTATATCGATCGAGTCCGGTCGTTTTTCAGAGGTTATCTTACGATTTGGATGGACATTTTACAATAGGTACCAAGTATCCCTTCTCTACACAGGCCAAAAGCTACATAACCTTTATCTTATTGGGGCTAAGCCTAGCCTAAGGTCTGTCAGTTTCCGTACCACGGAAACCCTGATCACAGACGGAAAATGTCAGATTTTCCCCCATTTGTCACACAAGTGGGAAATTACTCCCAGGCCCAGCTCAGTCATGATTTCATCAGAAGTGGAAAAACTCACCAAAATGTGCTCCTCAGGACCTCTGCAGTTCCCATCTGTGATGCATTCGCTGATGACAAAGCTAGGCATAGACACACGCTGTGGTGTAGATCTACGGCTACATGTCCTGAACTTTGTCATCAGCGAACACATCAAAATACATGTAGACATTCACCGAAGTTGGTTTTATCGCCACTTTTGCAATATTTGTTTAATATCGCCAATACCCCTTATGATTACTGAAATTTTGTATTTTGTGCATTTTAAGATGATATGGATAAAACTTAGTTAAAATGTGCTGAAAAAGTTGACTGCACGTCAGCCATTTTGTTGCATCGCATGTACAAACATGAATGTGTATGGCCATTGACTGAATAGCTTGTGGGTAGTGCAGACGACATCACAATCTTTTCAGTGGTGTGAACATTTTTCCCCGCCCTTCCGCTAAGGATTGTTGTTTTGGTGAAAAAATAATAATATAACGAGTATTCTCCTCAGACCCCAGCCCAAGATACCTTGTTCTTAATCTGCAACAGTCGGATTAATAAGTTCAATTTGGACCTCTTTGGCAGGTACCAGATCCCTATGTCTGGCTGGAGGACCCAGACAGTGAGGAAACCAAGGCCTTTGTGGAAGCCCAGAACAAGATCACTATGCCCTACCTGGAGAAGCTGGAAGTACGACAGCCATTCCATGACAGGTTTGTCACTTTCGCTCTTGACTTGTGGAGGTATCGTGGCTGAGCAGTAAATCACCATCTCCCAATCTAAGGGTAGTGGGTTCAAGCCCAGCTAATGCCTGACACATTTGCCCTGAACTGGCTTGTATTCAACAATTATTATTTGTCATGAGTCTCAATAGCTAATAATCCACATACTGTAAAACAAATTCTATAATCAGACAACTTACAAATTCAATTTGAAGTTCAGACATATTCTCATCAAAATTGCATGGACTTGTATCCCCTTTTTTGCCATTGTTGGGAGGTCAGTTTCTACTTGCACAAAGGTAAATTAAATTTCAGAAAATAAAGCAAATATTTGTTTAAACAAAATAAAAAATGACTCTCCAGATTCCAGAATATATTATCATTTTGTACTTTCCAAAGATAGTTTTGTTAATGGTTGGTGTGACAAAATGAAATATTGTCCATTTGATGATTACAAATGATCTTTTTTTTCTACCAAATGCAGATTGAAGGAGTTGTGGGACTTCCCCAAATATGGCTGCCCGTTCAAACGAGGCTCCCGCTACTTCTACTTCTACAACACAGGATTGCAGAATCAAAGGTGAGTTCAGTTTTTTGATACGTTAATGCAACTGAAGTACATCATCTCTTCCCAGAGTACAATAATTCTTGCGTGTTTAATACCCCCATTCTACTGACCATCGGAACCCAATCTGAAGCCATTTGAATTTGATCCCAGTTGTTTGCTTTCGATGAGTGACTGACGATCCCAAATTTTTTTTTGTATCCTGTATAACTCGTTTTTATATACAGTGCTAAAGTTTCTAGATGGGCTGTGTAAAGAGCTAAGTGAGGGTGGGGCAGTAGCCAGCCAGGTCTCTCAGCTAATAGCCAAGGCAGTGGATACAGCGCTTAAAGCTGCACTACCCCAAATTGTGTGGGTGGCAAAGGAGGCCTGCCTTCACACTATTGAGGAGGTTATTAATAGTGCTGGGACTTGCTGGCACTAATATTTAGCTCCGTATTACGCTAGATATAAAAGTCGGGAGTTTGTTTTTAAGCCACGGACATTAACCCATTGCCTCCGAGATTCTGAAAATCCCATAGAGTTAACACAGGATAGATCCGGTTCCCGTAGCCAATGGGTTAATGGGGCTAATATTTAGCTCCATATTATGCTAGAAGTAAAAGTCAGCAGTTTGTTTTTGAGCCACGGACTTTAATGGGGCTAATATTTAGCTCCGTATTACGCGAGAAATAAAATTTGGGAATTTGTTTTTGATCCGCGGACATTAAGGGTATTAAGCTAGAAATAAAAGTATGCAGTTTGTTTTTGAGCCGCGGACATTAATGGCGCTAATATTTAACACCGTATTGCACTAGAAATAAAAGTCGGGAGTTTGCTTTTGAGCTGTGGACATTAATGGTGCTAATATTTAGCCCTGTATTACTCTAGAAATAAAAGTCAGGAGTTTGTTTTGAGCCGCTGTCATTAATGGGGCTAATATTTAGCTCTGTATTACGCTACAAATAAAAGTCAGGAGTTTGTTTTTAAGCCGCGGACATTAATGTTATGTGACATATCTGACTGTGTTTTGAATGGACAAATAAACCCCCTTTAAGCACAAAACTTCAGAAAGTTATGCTGTCACTCGTAACATAGGTACATATAAAAATTGGCACATGAATTATTGTCTGCTGAGGAAATTATGCAACGTGACAGTCTGTGGGGGAAAACTGTATTGTCGCTAAGTGAGTTTCACTTTTTAAATGCACATGATCTTTTTGAAATGCAATTCATTTTTAGACCTTATTAGAGACACTGGTAGCATGGAGAATCATTTAGGTCAGATTTTTAAAACTGGAAACATGATTATATGATACTTTTTAAATGTAATCTTCGTCATGTTTCCTTCAGTTTTTGAGAATTAACAAAACTCAACACTTGTCTTGGTGTGTGTTTTTCAGTGTCATGTATGTGCAGGATTCCCTAGATGCTGAAGCCCAGGTCTTTCTGGATCCTAACAAGCTGTCCGACGATGGTACAGTGGCCCTGCGAGGGCGGGCTTTCTCGGAGGATGGTGAATACTTTGCATATGGTCTGAGCAAAAGTGGTTCTGACTGGGTTACTATCAAGGTATATTTTTTGCAAATGATACTTACAAATAATTTGATACAAATGAATAATTTAAAGACACTGTACATGTATAACATTGTGGAAGACCTGTTTATAAAAATGTTAAACTTTGCTATCTGACAGTATTTAAATGGACAAATAAACACCCTAGAACACAAAAGTTCAGACAGCAATGCTGTCACTTATAAAATATGTACAGATAAAAATTGGCATATAAATTATCCTCGGCCGATGAAAATTCTGCAACACAGCGGTCTATGGGGAAAACTGGAATGGTCTCGCAATGATTTTTACATTTTTAAAGCACTTACTGATCATTTTGAACTGTAATTTTTTTCAGGGCTTCATTTGTAGACCTTATCAAAGACACTAGTAGCATGGGGAATTATGTAGTCCACATTTTTTTTCATTTGAAATATTGTTATACGACGCCCGTAAGCCTTGGTTATCTTCAAGTGGAGAGCAAACGTTAATGTCATTTTCTTTCTTTTTGACGTAAAACTTATTGGGGAAGTTCCATTTTAGAAAGTGGTCAAAGAAAATAGCATAAAACAAAACAAACAGCAGTTTTGTAAGTTAGAAACAAAAAAATCATGTAAATATTAAAAAGCTATTTTTTGTTTGCTAGTGGGAGAAATGCAATTTAAATATCTATTTACAATGTTAAAATAAAAGTTTGAATAGAGTAATATAGCTAAAAACATTTTTAAAAATGCTATCTATTCAAGTTTGGACTATGTGCAGCCAAATCCTGGTGTCTGCAGAGTTATACAGTTGCAGGCACAGCAGTATTTTATCTTTCACAGTAAGTCATATGAAACATGAAGAATATAACAGTTCGAACTCGATTAACCGGCGATGTTGGGACCAGCAGCTATCCGGATAAGTGATATGGCCGGATAAGAGAGATAATGTACAATCACAGTATAGGGGGGAGGTACATGCCATAAGTTGTTGTATAAACAACCCAAAGACCATGCACAAATTGCAGCAGACCTCCCACAAGTGATACCTTATTTATTTTCCCTGATACCCAGCTGGTTCTGTGTACACTTCTGATAAAGGTGTATCAATTACAGGCAATGACTGATAAGTCCATTGTCCGGATAACAGAAATCTCCGTATAATCGATGGCCATATAACCGAGGCCGAACTGTACTGTTAATTATAAATTCCGTTTTATTAAACACATCAGAAACCAACTAAAGTTAATACACGCATTGTCCAACAATAGGACAATGAAGAAGTTTCCTGCAGAGATCTCTGGCCTGCTGTTAAAAAAAAAAAAGATGCAACATTGTCAAGACGTACAGCAGGGCTCAACTCTAGCACTTGCCCACTTGTCCAGGGAAAGTAAAAGATCAAAATGTTAAAAATGCCCGAATGGGCAAGTAAAATTTTGATCATCAAATGAGGAAAATATGTTAAAAATCTTCTTCTTCTTCTTCTTGAATACTGCCCAACATTCCGTAAAGGAACCAACCGGGCAGGTGTGTGGTGCGCTGATGATGAAAGTGCGGAGGGAGAAGAACTAATTTTGGTTGCTTTGCTTGTTATCAAACTGTTTTGGGGCTGCGGATTTGAATTTGTCTTTGTCCTGGATTGACTTTACAGAGTTAGGTAGCTGATTCCATGTATCACTCATGATGGCTTCAAACCCACAATTGAAATAAACTTCCAATGCCATAAAAAGTCCTTTGTGGTTAAAACTAGTGAGAAATAATGAATTTCATTTTTTTTTCAGGCAGGCAAATTTTTCTTTTGGGAAAGTAAAAATGTGAAAAAGTTAATTTTACTTGCCCAAAAGGGCAAGCAAAGAAATAAGTAAATGTGGAGCCTTACATACAGGTGCAAAGACTGGGGACTGTTCAATGACTATTTAACAGACTTGGAACAAACACATTTTTTTTTAATTTCTGTGATTGCAGGCAATGAAGGTGGAAGGACAAAAGGAGTTGTCGGATACTTTGGAGCGAGTAAAATTCAGCAACATCTCGTGGACCCACGACAACAAGGGATTCTTCTACAGTGTAAGTGTAGAGACACACACAGGGATTTAAAAGCACTGTAGCATTTTTGTCTCGCCTGCTGTGCACAGCAGAAGCGAGATATAGGCGCCACTTTTCTGGCGGCAGTGGCAGCATCAACAATAAAAACTTAAAGACGCTATATAAAACTGTGTAAGACAGGTTTAAAAAATTGTCAAACTTTGCTATCTGACATATCTGACAGTGTTTGAATGGACAAATAAACACCCTACAACACAAAAGTTCGGACAGTTATGCTGTCGTTAGTACAATATGTGCATATACAAATTGGCATATTAATTTATTCTCAGCCAATAGGAAATTCTGCAACGCAACAGTCTATGGGGGAAAGCTGGAATGGTCTCTCAATGATTTTCACTTTTTTAAAGCACTTAACCCTTTGGGGACGACGGGCTTGTACAGAAGCCCAGTAAATCACACACTCGGGGACAAATTTCTTCCACAGAAGCCAAGAAAGTATGATAACCATTTCACTCAAACTAAAGGTTATATTGCCTCAATGCTTCTGTCCAACAAACTACATATTTTTGACCAGTATAGGTGGAGAAAATCAACTTTAGGTGTGTGATGTACTGGGCTTCTGTACAAGCCTGTCGTCCCCAAGAGGTTAATGATTGTTTTAAACTGCAATTTTTGCACGGCTTCATTTTAGACCGTATCACAGACACTGGTAGCATGGGGAATCATGTAGCTCAGATTTTTTAAACTGGAAACATTGTTATACAATGCCTAGGTTACGTTTTTCAATTTTTGGTATAATTTTGAAAGTATAAGTCCTTATTCCTTGAAACTTGGACATAAGGGTAATGAAGTATCACTAACAATTTTAGTAGTATTTTAGGTCACAAAAGGTCAAATGTCTCAGTCAACATCAAAAACAATAACCTAGCGTTCTGTTTGTTTTATCTGATAGGGCTTAGTAGGGACGTCAAAACTTCAACACAGAATTTGGAAGATTATTAATTATGCTAATTTATGCACATTCAATATCACTCAAAATGCTAAGTACTCCTTTACTTCCAGGCAGATATTTATTCTGTTTGTTTTATCTGAAAGGGGCTTGGTAGAGACTTCCAAACTTCAACACAAAATTTGGAAGATTATTAATTATGCTAATTTATGCAAATTTATTCAAAATCACACACAAAAATGCCAATTTTCCTTTATTTCCAGGCAGATTTTGATTCTGTTTATTTTATCTGACAGGGCTTGGTAGGGGCTTCCAAACTTCAACACAGAGTTTTTTGGTGATCCGCGTAAACACGGATCACCATAGAGTTTGTACGAAATTTTTTTCTTTATTTATGTTTCTTTCTGGTCACTTTTTGTTCAGACGATAACTCAAGAACGGTAGCGTTAATAATCATGTAACTTAGCATAGTTATGACTTATGTTAATACCTCGGCATGGCAACCCGGTCAATGTGATAGCGCACCTATGACGTCATTTATGACGTCATTTGTTAAAAAGCTAGACTTAACCTACATTTGCGATATCTCGAGCCGGCGGTCGAATCAAATAACCAAACTTGGCAAGGGTCAAGTTCAGGTCATGGGTCATCTTTTGGTCCAAACCACATGGGCGCGCGTCTTAACATGCGTATACGGGCGCGTCAAAAAATAAAAATGCTCCAAATGACTTCTTATTAATGGTACCATATGTTTCAGGTCATTTGGAGCATTTTAGTGCGCGCGCGTACGTGCGCGCTTTTTTCACGCGCACCCGTTTCCCGACCGAATATCGTCGTTTTTTCGATGGATTTGGATTTCTGACTGAATTCTCCATCAATTAGAGCCCTTTCCCGACAACTAAGACCAAAAATATCGCTTGCATGTCAAAAAACGTAAAAGCGTGCGCATTACGCGCGTAGTGAATAATGGGCATTTTTAAATGACTCATAACTCTCTAGAATTAACGGTGACCCCTACTTTTTATTGCTTAATCTGATAGACTATGATGCGTAGATAGCATTTCAGGCATCGCTTTCTATGCCAAAGTGTTGTGACGTCATCTATGACGTCAGAAAGAAAAATCGTATTTCGGACATATCTCATGACTGGAGTTGAGTAACATCACCAAACCTAGTACACAGTAACTTCAGGTCAAAGGTCATCATGCGTGCTTATCACATGCGTGCGGGCGTCACGACGTACGCGTACGTTTAAGTATTAGGTCTTAAATCAGTCATTTTTTCTCGAGAATAAACGATGACCCCCTACCTTGTATTGCTCATTCTGATAGCCTATGATCCGTAGATAACAGTTCAGACATTACTTTACATGCAGAATACTTGTGACGTCATCTGCGACGTCACAGAGAAAATCATATTTCGCGCATATCTCATGACTGGAATCGAGTAAGATAATGAAAGTTGGTACACAGTAACTTCAGGTCAAAGGTCATCACTGGTCCTAATTATAACCATTCACGCGTCGCGACGAACGCGTACGCACATGTCGAATTTTGAATTGACGTTTGATGGAGAAAGTAAGGTGGTGAGGGACATATTTCAGCAGGCAATCATCCTTGATATAGATTGTTTGCCACATTTTTTTAGATTAAATGAACGGAGCGTTTACGCGGATCACCAATTCGTCTTAGTGACGAATTAAATGTCTAGTTGTTGTTGTTGTTGGGGGGGGTTGCCCTCTGGGGAGTCATCCTTGAACCGTTTTGGAGAATTGTATATGAGGTGAGATTAATGACATAACTTATAAAACTATTTGTGTACCTTTGTTTTCCAAACTTTTAATACCCTCAGCGCTACCCCGATGCAGATGGTAAGACGGACGGCACAGAGACATCTAGTAACATCAACCAAAAACTCTACTACCACGTCCTAGGAACTGACCAATCAGCTGACGTCTTGTGTGCTGAATTCCCTGAAAACCCGCGATGGATAATGTAATTATCATCCTTATTCTGTTCATTGTGATATCTTTGTGTGCCAATAGAAAACCTGTGCAACTATGGTCAGCTCTAAAGTGTGCATCAGAAAAAAAAAGTAGTCCATGTTTAGAGCTAAAATATTTCCAACTATTTTGAATATAGGGATTTATAATTATACATGTAATATTCCTTAAGGGCAACTTTTCCTCTTTCCAATTGATACCTCTCTTGCATCACTGGTATCATGCATGACCGAGTACATTGCTCTTGAAGAAAACAATGTGAAGTCACACTTTTTCCAAGTTTTGTTAAATGGATGGAAGAATGAAGACATTGATGAATGGGTTCATTTTTAGAGATGAGAGGTTATCTCACATTTCATGCAAGTTATGCCAAAACTTGGAAAAAGTGTGACTTGACATTGTTCTCTTCAAGAGCAATGTACTTGGTCATGCATGACACCAGTGATGCAAGTGAGTTATCATTGGAAAGACGAAATGTTATTCTTTAGGGATATCATGCTAATAAATCTCTATAATAAAATAATTGGCAGTATTTTAGCTCTGAACATGGATTACCTTTTTTCCCCCTTTTTAGCTCATCCGGCCTGAAGGGCTCGATGAGCTTATGCCATGGCGTGGCGTCCGTCGTCCGTCCGTCCGTCCGTCCGTCCATCCACAGTTTTGAAAATGTTTCTTCTTCGTCATTTCTCAACCGATTTTGATTCTGATTGTTTCATATGATAGGGCTAGGTGGGGGATTTAAAACTTCTATACAGAATCGTGAAATTCATTATATATGTTAATTTATGCAAATTTATTCGAAATCACAAAAAATGCTTCTTCTCCTTCATTTCTCAACCGATTTTGATTGTGATTGCTTTATTTGGTAGGGCTGAGTTATGCACAATAAATTTCTACACAGAATTTTGAAATTATACTCCATTAATTAATTATGGTAATTTATGCAAATTTATTCCAAAAATAACAAAAATTGCTGCTTCTCCCACATTTCTTGACCGATTTTAATTCTTTTTGTTTGATCTGATAGGGCTAGGTGGGGGCTTCAAGAATTCTACACAAAATTTTGAAATTAATCATTATGCAATTTATGCAAATTTTAATTCAAAATCACAAATAAAATACAAAAAATGCTTCTTCTCATTCATATTGCTCAACAAGTTTTGATTTAGTTTGCTTAATCTGGTTAGAGCTAAGCTTGGTACACTAAACTTCTACCCAGAATTTTAACTGTTGCTCCATTAATTAATTATGGGTAATTTAATGCATGATTTATTCCAAAATAACAGAATTAACTTCTCCCTCATTTCTTGACCAAATATTTCTTTTTTTATTATTATTATTTTTTTTCATGTCCCTTCCGGGGCATGAAACTAATATCTTTCTCACTCTAATTTTTTTATATTCATGTTCCTTCCGGGACATCAAATTTTAATTTTTTGACCAGTATAAAATTGTACCACATGAAATTTCGGATGATGTTGCGAGATGCCGGATGAGCGCTACGTCATTGACGTTTTCTAGTTTTATACACACTGTATAAAGACTGAAAGTGCACTGGTTCAATGTAATAACATTTCTTGGGGTCAATAGAAGTACTGGTGGGAACAACACCTTGGAAGTGATAATTTCCAGAGCCATCCTCATGAGCAGTCAATATTTGTTTATTTTATCAGAAATTTTCCAGCAAAGCCAGAAAGAAAGGGTCAAAAGATATTGTATAAAAAGTACATGTCCGACCACCGTCCGGTTTTCACAGTCAGGTACCCGGATATCACCATACCGGAGATATTGCAGGCCTAATTATGTTGTCATAATCTGGTTTTAGTGTTTGGGAAAATGTATTATCATTCAAGCTTTATATGTTTTGGTTCAACCTTGCAGAGAACCATAATTAATGTTGTTCTTTGTTTTATCCTCACAGTGGTGCTGAGGTCAGTGATGATGGCCGTTACATCCTCCTCACCATATCGGAGGGATGCGATCCAGTCAACCGGCTGTACTACTGCGATAGAGAGACATTAACAGATGGAATCAAAGGTACATTATCAGTGAAACTTCCTTCACTAAAGGACCCATGTTGGAGCAGAATAGAATAAGCCAGCTTGTAATTTTAGCTTGCGTTTATGCAGAATGAAGGTCATTAATCTGAAGCTTACGAGGGGCGTTCAATAAGTAATGCCCCTGACCCACTTCAAGTTGTTGATCTAGCTGAAATTTTGCATATGCATTTATTTATATCTTTATAGATTAAGTGGCAAATTACAGCTCTGAACTAATTGCGGTTTCTGATTTACAGGTGTTTGAACTGAGTCAAGTGTGAAATGGAGCCTGTTGTGTGTCGAGCAGTGATCCGGTTTTTGTATTTGAAAGGACGCACACCACGGGAGACTTTTGATGAAAGGAAAGTAACTTATGGTGATGATGCCCCATCATATGACCTTGTCAAACGCTGGCATCATGAATTCAAACATGGTCGGAACTCTGTGGAAACAGCTCCCAGATCTGGTCGCCCCCCTTCTGCCATTGATGAGGCATCTGTCCGTCAAGTTGAGGCTGCCATTTTGGAAGATCGATGCATAACTCCCATTTCACACTTCACTCAGTTCAAACACCTGTAAATCAGAAACCACAATTAGTTCAGAGCTTTAATCTATAGAGATATAAATAATTGCACATGCAAAATTTCAGCTAGATCAAACAACTGGAAGTGGGTCAGGGGCATTACTTATTGAACGCCCCTCGTATGTGAGAATACTTAAAAAACTGGATAGCTCAACATGAAAGGTATATAATAAATCATGCGTGTACGCAATGTATCATCAGGAATGTGCAGATGAAGGTACTCTTCTCAACAGAATGTTACAAAAACAATTAATGAAGAATGTCCAACATTTGCTCTGGTGACAGTTGCTCCGACAATTATTTCATACACTGATCCGGACCTCAACCCTAACCATAACCCTAACCCAAACACTATCCCTAATCCTATCCTGAACTGGAAACCCAATGGCTACCCTAACCCTAATCCTATCCTGAACTGGAAACCCAATGGCAACCCTAACCCCAACTCTTTGTCTTCTGAGATATTGTCACCAGAGTAATTGTCGCTGAAACAAATGTTGGATCACCTTAATGCAGGCCATCACATTCAGTATGGTTGCTCTCAGATGTCTCGCTATAAGAGCTATCCACTCTTCAGAGATATATGGTATTTTGGGGACATTTGTGACATCTGCTAACTACGAACTGGCTAATAGTGCCATCCTCAGACTGTAATAGGAAAATAAGGCACCAATGTTTCCCACGATGTAACATAAACAGCATGGTTGTGTAATAAAGTGCCACACTTCTTTTTATCCCCTCGCCCGTCGAAGTCGGGAGGGGATATAGAAACGCCGCTGTCCGTGCGTACGTCCATCCGTCCGAAACACTGGTTTCCGTTCGATAACTTTAGTAATCAATTAATGATTTGTTTGCGCCGGGAGAATTAATAAATAATGTTGGTAATGTCAACATGTTATGTTAACGTCGGTGAAGGGCAAAATTACCAACATTAACTTTAGTAATGTTTGATAGATTTTCATGAGATTCGGTATGGAGGTACAGTCAAACCTGTCTTAGCGGCCACCTCTCTATAGCAGCCAACCTGCCTATAGTGGCCACTAAAATGATTCACCAGAAGGCAAATCATGTGTTAAAGAACCTGTCTATGGCAGCCACCTTTCTATAAAGGCCACATTTTTTGTTTCCTTTGGGTGGCCACTATAGACAGGTTTCACTGTATGTGATATTTTGTGACATCTGCTAACTACGAACTGGCTAATAGTCACGTATGTGCGTACG
>JZLH01S0188621.1:0-16407 GCA_001188425.1 Eucidaris tribuloides | reverse complement strand
GATTTTAGGCATAAACCAATTTTTAAATGTTTGGTAAATGCATGACTTGCGTAATAGAAAATACAGATATCAAAACATCCTTTTCATCAATGTCAGCGATTGGTCTTTTGATGAAATTGGTCATTTTGATGGCCAAAAAATGTATATTTTCATCATTTTAGTTAAAAACAGGTGTTGGGGTTCAGAAATGAAACTTTCCCACTATTGCCAATTTTCTTGGGAAACTGGTCTTAATTGAAACGTTTAGAGACTCCTGTAAGAGGTTTTATTGACTCTAATAACAACATTCTGATTATTTTGTCTATTTTCGGGACAAAATGTCCAATTTTATCATTTTTGGGTGAAAAATAAGATTTTCCTTTTGTAATTCAGAATTGGTTATACAGTTTTAGCAAGACTTATCTACTTAGAACATTGCACAGATATCTGGCAAGCAGGATTATTGTGCTCAATCGTTTCGTTTTGGCCATGTAGCCATTATGGGGCTAAAAATACATATTTTGGTTGAAAATCATTTTTTTGAGTTCTGTACTGGAATTTTCATGGTGGTGGCAAGGTTTGTGTGAGGACAATCGAAGGTGACAAGTGTATTGATTTCCAAAAGTATTCTTATTGATACCAATCATGACTTTTTTATTTGGAGGGAATTTTGGGGCAAAAATTTCATTTTGTATCATTTTGGGGGTAAAAAGTGAGATTTGGGGCAAAAAATGATTCTTAAAAGTTTGGGAAACACATGACTTGCGTAATGGAAAATACAGATATTAAAACATCCTTTTTATCAATGTCAGCCTTTGGTCTTTTGATGAAATTGGTCATTTTGAGGGCCAAAAAAATGTATATTTTCATCATTTTAGTTAAAAAAAGGTGTTGGAGCTCAGAAATGAAACTTTCCCACTATTGCCAAGTTTCTTGGGAAACTGGTCTTAATTGAAAAGTTCAGATACTCCTGTTAGCGGTTTTATTGACTCTAATAACAACATTCTTATTTTGTCAATTTTCGGGACAAATGGCAATTTTGTCATTTTTTATCAAATTTATTACTGTGGGGTTAAGACTAATTTCCAGTAGGGTGAAACAAGCAGGACTTATGTTAAAAAATGTAGACCACAAGAAAACATTCTAATTTACCTCATCCTTCCACTTTTTGATCAAGTTACCCACTGTTTGGACCAAGAAAGGTGTTTTTCCCTTTCATTTTGGGTAAGAAAATATCACATTTTTTCCTTGGCAACTCAGTTTTGGTTCCAAAGTTTTGACCAGCCTATCCTTGTGTATAATTATAAAGAGCGTTTTAGATAAGAAACAAAAAAGAAACGTGTTATGTGATTTTGGGGGCCATTTTTGGCCTACATCTATTTTGTCATTTTGTTCAAACTCTTTGATTATTACTGATCATAAAGGGTTTTATGAAGGGTATGTATAAAATGTACTAATTCCATTAAAAATATAAATATTATTGCATGTGATGTGTTTTGGTTATTTTGAAGACTTTTGGACGAATAGAATATCTGGGGAATAATTTATAAATAAATGATTTATAAATAATAATAAATAATGATTTATAAATAAACAACCACGTCAAATGTACCATGAAAGGGCATACATGAATACTGCATACATGAAGGTGCATACATGTATACTGCATACATGTATGAAGGTGCATACATGTACACTGGTCACTTTAATTCCCCTTTCATGACAATTGGTCATTTAAACAAGTTTTGCCAAAATAACAATTTGACCTTATTCCGGTTAACACATGGAAGTTCAAGAAAACATTAGCATATTAACACACATGCAAAAAGAACGTTAATTTATTTAGCACACTTTTCACTTGTATTAAGCTAAATACCTGGACCAATTCGACTGTATTGCAGTCGTCATATGCTTCCACTCTTCTTTGTCAAGTTTTAAAGCCAGCAATAGGAAAAACCTTGTATAACATTAAATTGTATTCATCACCTTTATCCTATGCTTATATAATTGTGGTCTCTGATTCTGATATTGATGTCAATTTAAACTTAAAGGTATTGGCTAACGTTTACCACAGTTAAAGAAAATCAGAGCTACATGATTCCCCATGCTACAATTGTCTTTGATAAGGTCTGAAAATGACGCCCTGAAAAAAATTGTATTTCAAAATGATTATTTAGTGCTTTAAAAAAGTGAAAATCGTAAGTTGATCGGATTTACCTGCCCATTTTCTCCCATAGACTGACTGTGTGTACACCTACGCTATTTAAACTCGCCCCGAGTTTTAATTGTTTATTCATGCATAACTTGTCATTGCATTGTAACGTTTCAACTTTATTTTGTATTGTAGGGTGTTTATTTGTCCATATGAACACTACTATGTAGTTCAGATATCAAAATTTGACAATTTTTTTAAATTGAAGCTCCACAATTTTAGCCTATCACTTTAAAATAATCATGTTTTACCCCCAAAGTGAGTAAAGTGATCAAAATGCGAAAGGGTGGAGTTATTAATCAATGTTTTTATGATCTGTAGTTTTCTTTACATAAGTCACGCTTGTTTCACCCATCGCGAAACTAGTTTTGATCCCATATTTATAATTTTTGCTAAAGAAAATGAAAATTGTCATTTTGTCGCCAAAATTGCCAAAATAATCAGAGTATTGTCATTCATGTCAATAAGACTACTTTGAAGAATCGTTACACTCTTCAAATGATGTAGTTTCACAAGAATATTGCCATCATTCTTACGGTTTTATTAATGAACTCCAAAACCCTTTTTAAACACACAATGAAGGAAAAAGGTCATTTATGTGGCCAACTTGAGCAAAACACCTAAGGAAATGATTAATAAAAGTGATTTAAGGGATCTGTATGTTCTTTTACACAAGTCATCCGTTTCCCACCCGTCTTCAACACAGTTTTTGCCCCAAATCTCACTTTTTACCCCCAAAATGATACAAAATGAAATTTTTGCCCCAAAATTCCCTCCAAATCAAAAAGTCATGATTGGTATCAATAAGAATACTTTTGGAAATCAATACACTTGTCACCTTCGATTGTCCTCACACAAACTTAGCAACCACCATGATAATTCCAGTACACAACTCCAAAAAATGATTTTCAACCAAAATGTGTATTTTTAGCCCCATAATGGCTACATGGCCAAAACGAAACGATTGAGCACAATAATCCTGCTTGCTACATATCTGTGCAATGTTCAATGTTCTAAGTAGATAAGGCTTGCTAAAACTTTGGAACCAATTCTGAATTACAAAAGGAAAATTACCGAAGAATAATCTTATTTTTCACCCCCAAAATGATAAAATCGGACATTTTGTCCCGAAAATAGACAAAATAATCAGAATGTTATTAAAGTCAATAAAACCTCTAACAGGAGTCTCTAAACTTTTCAACTAAGGCCAGTTTCCAAAGAAAATTGGCAATAGTGGGAAAATTTCATTTCTGAACCCCAACACCTGTTTTTATCTAAAATGATGAAAATATACATTTTTTTGGCCCTCAAAATGACCAATTTGATCAAAAAACCAAAGGCTCACATTGATAAAAAGGATGTTTTAATATCTGTATTTTCTATTACGCAAGTCATGCATTTACCAAACATTTAAAAATTGGTTTATGCCTAAAATCTCATCTTTTACCAAAAATGATGAAAAGTGACATTTTTGTCCCCAAAATTCCCTCCAAATTAAAAAGTCACGATTCGTATCAATGAGAATACTTTAAGAAATCAATACACTTGTCAATAACGATCGTCCTCAGGCAAACTTTGCCACCACCATGAAAATTCCAGTACAGAATTTCTAAAAAATGGATTTTTGACCAAAATGATATTTTTAGCCCCAAAATGGCTGAAATGGCCAAAATAAACGATTGAGCACAATATTCCTGCTTGCTAGATAGCTGCGCAATTTTCAAGTAGATAAGGCTTGCTAACACTTTGAAACCAATTCTGTATTACAGAAGAACAATCTTATATTTCACCCAAAAATGATAAAATTTGACATTTTCTATCAAAAAGTAGCCGATCTGACTAAAATGTCAAAAAAATAGGTAATTAAGACTGCTTTCATTGGAATCAGCATCCTCTTTTACATAAGTCAGGGC
Source organism: Eucidaris tribuloides (assembly GCA_001188425.1). Taxonomy (NCBI): domain Eukaryota; kingdom Metazoa; phylum Echinodermata; class Echinoidea; order Cidaroida; family Cidaridae; genus Eucidaris; species Eucidaris tribuloides. Next base: position 12,303 of record JZLH01S0188621.1, on the reverse strand, counting down.
TTTGTCACCTTACTCATGCACAGTTTTAACCCCCAAATCTGATTTTTACCAAAAATGATAAAAATTGTCATTTTTTGCCTAAAAATGGCCAAACCCTGAAAATGTCATGAGTGCAGTCAATAAGACTGCGTTTTTCGGATTCAGCACAGAATTCTATATAGGATAAGACTTTCAAACCTTCCCCAGCAAAAATTCTGATTAAAGCCAGTTATCTCCTGGGGTATAACATATGTAAAATGGATCACTGACCTCAGTATAGCTATGAATGGCTTAAACCGGAATCTGGTATTGGTATTGGTATTGGTATTGGTATTGGTATTGGTATTGGTATTGGTATTGGTATTGGTATTGGTATTGGTATTGGTATTGGTATTGGTATTGGTATTGGTATTGGTATTGGTATTGGTATTGGTATTGGTTTTGGTATTGGCATTGGAATTTGTATTGGTATATATTTTCCGTATAAAAAGCACACATGTATGAACAACAATTATAACAAAAAAGATATCAGATAAAATTATACGGATGAATAGCCCTACTTAGCGGTTCCTACACTGTTGTGTTACAGAGGTGTCCAAACCTGATTCTAATAATGTTGGCAGACTTTCCAAAGGCTCAATGCCTATCCATTACTATTTTCACTTCCACTATCTTGTCTTTTTTGAATACAGATTATTTGCCTATATATTAGAAGTTTGTAGGCAGGTTTGATTAATACAAGTAATCAAGAATGGCTGAGGCATTTTCTACGGAGTAAGTATATTGAAATACACATTTCTTTTTATTTCTAATGTTAAACGTCATCGACATATGTCTATAATGTCAATTAGATTTATTGTACCCAATGTGCCATTTAAAATTAATTGATGTTTTAAAGCTACACCGTCATTTCAAATTTCATGACAGCTTTAGCACCAGTGTAACAGTGATGGGTGACATTTTCTCAGTGTAAAATATGTAAATGCAAATGACGTGTTTTCATCGGAGCTTCTCAATGGGCCATTCTTTGAAAAGTGAAACAAATTGTCACACACGTATTTGACCTCTCTGACCCTAAATAAGTATGATTAACATAACATTAAATATTTTCACTTGATCACTATTGACATATATAAGATATGTTTACATTTCAAAACAATGTACCTGCAAGGCCTTTGGAATTACATGAGATACAGAGGTCAAATAAGTTCTGTCACGTGTGTGACCATTTGTTTCACTTTTCAAAGAATGCCTTAATACATATGAACTGACAAGAACCGCATGAAAATACATACACACTAACAATCAATTTTCATACAGCTAGTATCAACTTGCTTTGGACAAGGTTCAAGGTTCTACCACCATTTGACTGCCAAAATACTATAAATATGAACTTTATGTTTTCATAACGAAAAATATGTTTTCGAGACTAAGACTTTGTGATGAAATCATTTCTGAAGTATTATGCTTTCGTTTTTTATAGATATTTTAGAATTTCTTGGTGTGTGTATGTTGCAGTGTAGCTAATGGGCATATGTAGTCTTAGTTCCAGACCAGGCAATTTTTTGACCTCTAAATTACACCCACTCTCCTATTTTTTTTTTTTGGTAGCCTCCGGAGACACTCACTCCGCCTCAAATCAAGAATCTAGTATTGCTAAAAGCAGTTGGCTGAAGATAATAGTTTTCTTAACAATATGAAGACGGGTTAATCTAAAATGTCTGGAAACCAGACTTGGGCATATTTTACCTTTAGACTAGTTTCATAGTAAATGCAAATTGTATGCATACTATTCTGTGTGACAAAGGATGCTCTTAACAACCTGATGGCTTCCTGGAGGCTTGCCACACCTAGCAACAACTAATGCATACACACTGCATTTTTGGTATTGAAATATATTCATAAGAACAGGTGAGAAAAATAACTCTTCACTAGGTTTCAGAAGAGAAAACATCCGTCTAAATTTGAATACATTATGAAAATGATCTATTGCATATTCACTTTTTGGTTGAAAATGAGTAAAATCCATTTTCCAAAAAAAATATTTTGAAAAAAAAAACTATGCAGGCTACCATATCAAAAATCTAATAACTTATGGAGAAATATAAGGGGCATAATTTATTACATTTTCAGACCTATAGCTTGATTGGTTTTCCAAAAATGTTTTTTTTTTTTGAGAAATGTCCTGATTCTTTTACACACTTTTCAAAATTAAGGGGTAAGGGTAGATTTTTTGGCATTTTTTCCTGTTTATTTCTTTGTTAGTAAAATACAATTATAATGAGCGTAAAGCTTATTAAATTCTGCATAAAATGGGGGGGGGGAATTCAGCCGTCTAACCTCTCCCTATTAGATGTTATAGTGGTTCAAAAGATGCACTACTCTGAAAAGGGGCTTTTTTTGGAGTATCATTTGTCACAGCACAGGGTAATTTCCAGGGGGTTACTACATGTAAATTATGCAGTAAATTGTAGCAAATGCAGTCTCACCGGAAAGATTATGATATGAACTATTAAAAATAAACACAAACATTAATATATTCTTACTTTGTGAACTCTACAGCCATTTCAAAGTTGGTGGTGACAATTTTTGTTACTCCAAAATTGCCGTTTTGGGCCAAAAATGACCATAAATCTGATTTTTCCTCAAAAAATGTGAAAGATACAGGGCTCTAAGTTTCAAAAACAAAAAAAAACATTTATTTTTACCTTAGAATTGACATATATTCATGTTTTAAAATGCATTTTTTCCCTTAAATATTTTTTACACACTTCTGTCAGTCAAATGGTGGTCAGATTTTGAACACAACTGTCTTAGGAGATTATACTATAACAGATTAGGGTTCTAAGTTTAAATCTTAAAGGCAGGGAATATCATTTCCCTCTCTCTCAGTACAATAATATACTCTTGCCCTTATGCAATTGATGAAGGTCATGTCTGTAACATCTAAGGATCAATAATTACCTAGAATTTGAAAAATACAAAAAAACAATGGCTCTTTAGAGTACCTTCTACGCTAGGAATGTTTGTCTCTACGATACAATAATTCAAGTCAGTGTATAACGATTACTATCATTTCTCTAAAACCTGAGTTTCTAGCTCCTATACTTTCCTAAATGTTCTCAGATGATATTTTCTTCTTCATACTAGTATATTTACGGAATGTTATTCCATATAGAGACACCCTGCCTTTAATATACCATGCATTGAGTTTGAGTTTAGAAAAGTACCAAATAATGTAACTAGGATGTAAAATATGAAAGTGAAGTGTCTTAAAAAAATCTAAATTAGTATGCCCTTCACATGTTGCATTAGTTTGAATATTTATATTTTACATACGTCTTGTAGCTGCTACAGGGATATTATGTATTAATTATCTCGTATTCAGGAAAATCTGAAATCTACACGATGTTAAATTTAAATATATTTTTGGTACTAAATTTTACGTGATGACAGTCTTGGCCGGCGGACACACTGCAGTCATTCTGTTCACTGAGTCATTTCATTTGTAGTCTATGATCAAGGCCAGAGTATCACGGGAACGGGGGAGGTGGGGGTATAAACGATGATCAATAATTGCTATAATTATGCGAAATATTTGATCAAAGATGATAATCCCTTCTTGAAGGGGTGCACCGCTCGTAATCCATGTACGTTCAATACCATTCGTTGGCCCCTAATCCCCTATAGCAAGGCCATGTCCGTGCGTAACAACAATCGTGGAGCTGCGAACAGAATTGCCGTTGACGATAGGGCCGTTGGCAGTTAGGCTCTGCAGTTCGCCTTTCTTCGGGTGAATGCGTTCTGCAAAGGGAAATGCACACAATTCGTGCACGCTCGTTTTCCGAAAGTATACGGACATTGCCGAATATTACCCGAGCCGGGCCACCTCCAAAACATCGCGATATGCGACTTTTCGGTCCATTTAACTGTGTACATTTGACACTCAGATTATATTTCTTATATCATATTTCATATTGGCCATCTAGATGAGAAAAAAAAATAGGGGCATCTAATCACGATACTTGTTGTCATGACATCACACAGGGATCCAGTTAGAACTTTGTCATCCAGTCTGTCTGATAGTGACGTTCTCAAGATTGCCGAGAACATACCTCCCACCTGCTACCTGTCCCTTGGTGTGAAACTGGGGTTCACTCATGCGACACTACAGCACATCGAACAAACAAATCTTCGCGATTCCTACAGGGCCATGGTATATATGCTGACGAGATGGAAAAACAAGTGCCACGACAGCAGCAAACTACGAGGTAGATTGTCGGATTTGTTGAGAGAAATAGGACTCGATCTCCAAGTAGACAATAGTGTAGGTTAGTATGACGATTACATTGATTTGTTTATTTCTGCAATGAATTTTACCAAATGTATCACACCAAGCTGCTTCAACCCATTCGCAGTCTAAATTCTAGTGACAACCAATAACTCTTTAACCACTCTGGGTTACTGTAAAACGCCATTTTGAACCGAGCTGTAGTATGAAGGTGGCGTGGTTTAGTGGATTGTTTTCTGCCCCTCATACAGGTAGAGTGATTGGGGTTCGAGTCTCAATGCTTGCGTTTCTTTTTTTTTCATCAAAGTGAGCTATCCACGTTGGCGGCCCCTTTAAGACTACCAAAAATGCGAGCTAAGCGTCCCTCGTGTGCCTTATTTGATTATGGTAATTGTTTTCTACAGTATCTTAGTTCACCCATTTTATGGCATGTGTGTAGTATGCCAGTCACATGAGGTTTGTAATAAAATCAGGAGGTTCTTGGTGTAACAGTATTTTTTTTTAAATCGCCTTAATGTTAAAACTTAGGAGATCAATTCATTTCATTATAATCAGTGACCCATCTTTATCAAAATTATAAGGATATTTCTAAATTTCATATATTTCCTACAATTTCCCATTCAGACAAAACACAGCCCGGTGTGTCAAATGTTGAGAAGCCTATTACGAGCAACACCCAGGACCCTGCCCAAGGTGAGTTTGTTGAAAGGACCTGTTACATTCAACGTGCCCCAATAAAAATGCCCTCTCACTATTAAACAGAATCTCAACCAAAATAAAGTACTATATATTTCATCTAGAGTCTAGTTATGAAAAGATCATTTTGGTTTGTAGGTCCTGTGAAATTTTCATCATTGGTATTGTTTCAATGGTTGTCAATACACTCACTCATTAATAACAGTGGTGTTAGTTTGCCCATTCCAAGTTTGATAACACTGGATACACACAATGCAATGCATTGCACTGTATTCAGTTGTGCACTGATGGCATTTCTCTTACCGTGGAGATACTAAACATGCTAAATACTTTTCACAACGAGTGTGTGTATATAAGCAACAACGATGAAATGTTGATACGATCTACAAAATCATGTGTGCTTACCATATTTTGAGGTAGAATAGTGAACAGTGTGTGATTTGGGTAAATATTTTTCTACAGTATTTGAGAGGGACATTTTTATTGGGACACGCTGTACACGCATCCTGCGTATCCCCCTTGGTTACACGCCTGAATATTGAACTAAAATGGTAATATTCTCCATGATTCTTGGTATCCTTCGTATCAATTTCTTCTTCCGTCTTTGGCCGCCAGCAGAGGCGTCGATCGGGGAGGAAGACGGAAGGGGGGGGGGGTAGTTCTCCCCGTAAAATGTTGGGGGGGGGGGGGACAGACATATCGTTTTGCCTCTCAAAGATTTACAGGGTAAGTGTGGGGAATACGAGACTTTTAAGCTCATTTGCATAATTAGCTTAAGAATGAATACAGACACACATTAATAAGTTTTACCAATTTTTTCAGTAACTTGTTTTATTTATCCAGGTACCATAATAATGACTACAGTTTGTTCACTTAATTAGATAATACGCTTAATGACGTCAGAGGTAAATGGTCTCGTATTACCAACATGTGTAGGTAATACGAGACCACTTCATTTCAATCAGATGAAATATGCAAATGAGCTTTAACATGCGTAAACCGTTTACAGTTGGCGTGGGTAATACTTGTGTAAACCACTATCCACACACCAAGTTTCGTCAAAATCGGACTTGGCCTTTTGTCAATGTTAGTTTTCAAAACATAAACATCGATAGCAGTAAGCTTACACAATTTAATCAATGCACATTACACACAGTAATCATGCATGACAATAGCCGCCATATTGGTGGTCTTGTATTACCTACACACATTATTGATTTGATGTTCTTATTGAGGTTCACTCTACAATGCGCACAATGGTCAGTTGACCTACATCATAATATTGTTATTAACACCATTTTTACAGCACACTGATTTATTATTGCAATGAACCACTACATTCCTTGAAAACCCAGTATTTTATATTTAAAGAAATTTTGACTATGGCAAATTCACTTCTTTCTGATCATTTTGGTGAATTTTCTCGGATAATATGGATTCGTTAATCCAATGTCTACGTTGTATATAAGAATGAATGGTAACAGTGACGATAGATGGCGCTATAACAATATTTTTTCCCAAAGCCTGGGCAGAAAGGACAGTTTGATTCTGGTGGTCTCGTAATAACACGCTATCATGTGTGAAGAATATGAGTCTTTGTGAAATTGAATCTTTAATTCTAAACTTGTTTTTTTTTTCAGATACAATTACATGCAATTCTAATATCAGAATAAACGACGTTGTCCTCCTTTTCTCATTTTGATTTAGAATTCATGTCATCGAAAATAACGGACACCCTTACTGTCGGTGATTGTCAAAGAATCCTGAAACAGCACTACAAAGAAAGGTTACGTCATATTCAGCTGCGGCCATGGGACAAGGATAGTATCGTCAATCTACAGGAGTTCTATACAACTGTCAGTCTCTACATGGACGAGAAAGGGAGTGGAAACAAAGGACAGCGAGAGAAAATCAACTTGCCGGGATCCATCGATGATATTTTCATAACAAAGATGGATGCTGATGGTGCTTTACCGAAACGAATTGTGATATTTGCTCCAGCCGGGAGTGGCAAGACTACTGCTGTTGCTAAGATGGCATATGACTGGGCTTACGAAGCAGAAACGTCACCTCTGAAAGATGTTCCTCTCCTGTTCGTTCTCGACATGAGATTGATATACAGAACTGAATCACTCGGAAAAGCAATTTGGTCGCAGTTACTCGGCCAAATTGACGTCGATCCAATGGATATTGAGAGATTCATTGAAAGCAATCACAAGGGTTGTATCATTATCGTAGATGGCTACGATGAGTACAGTGGCAATATCACGAAACGAGGTACCTCGAGTAACATCGTTGACATCCTGCGCAATGATAAGTACAGAGAGTGTCGTCTGCTGGTCACGTCCCGCCCTTACAAAGAAGTAGACTTCGACTGGGGACAGCTTCCCAAGATATATGCCAAAATGGAGACACACGGTTTCACATCGGAAGATGCTGACAGGTATATCAGACGGTTTTACAGTGAAAGACCTGATCAGGCCGATGAGTTGATTGCCTACTTGGAGAAGAATGACGTCATCAATGATTTAATCAGCACACCATTATTTTGTGTTATGGTTTGTGATCTCCATCAACAAGGTGTCCTCAAAGATGTTAACACAAGAGCACGCCTTATTGACAAGACCAATGAATTTCTGTGGTATCACGCAGAAGCAAAGAAAGATCATCTCAGGTCAGAATGCGATGAGTATTCCCAATTAAACACTCTGCTTGAAAAGATTGGTAAGGTTGCTTTCAAAGGCCTGTTGGAGGACAGCTCAAAAATTGTTTTCCCAGCCGATGACTTCAAGGATATTCCACAAGAGCTGGAGGATGGTTGTAGAGTAGGTCTTCTATCAAAGCAAACTTATGCATTGAGCCAAGTTCAGGACAACAGAGTGTTCTCGACGTCTGTCCAGTTTTATCACAGGACCGCACAAGAACACTGCGCGAGTAAGTACATGTATACATTACTTCAAAAACCTAAACCTGCCCTCAAGTTCTGGAAGATATCTCAGTTTCAAGATGCACTGAGCCACATGAAAGTTCGCCAGAGGATAATGGAATATGAAAATGTGCTGTATTTCTTAGCCGATGCCGGGAGTGATGCATGCCTGCCGATCCTACAACACATCGCAAAGCAATCGTGGAAGTGTCATGAAAAGCATATGTGTCGGATGGTCTTTACTTGCCTTGCAGAATCCCAGGTCGATATGGACACGCAACTATGTCGGACGCTAAGAACGTGTTTTCGGCGCAAATTGTTATATTTCCTTCCAGTCACAGCCACTTTGATGAAGGGATTGGAAAAGCTTCCACCGGATGTAAAGAAAAAGGTATTCAATTGTCGAACTTGATCATGTAACCTCTGTTTTCAGTTTTATTGGCAAATTATACCGGGAGGCCGTTGTTTTGCTCATTACTTCCACAAACTCTACAAATACAGAGGCATCACTTTTCTCTGACTAATTATACTCCCCCAAAACGTGCATTTCTCCTGTAGTGTAACATGCAACAGCTATATTCATTTCGTAGTGCTAAACACGTTTCCAGTATCGGGAATGGAATAACATATACTAAACTATAGTAACACCTCTCAAAGGGATATATCTAGCGTGGCCGCGGATCCACTCCATCTGTAGGAACTTTGGGATCCTGGAGCCTTAAGACTCAAATCTTAGTTAGTTCTCGTGTGTTTCATAATTTTACTGACAGTGGAAAGGGACACACCGTCTTCCATTACTAGAAAAAAAGTTGAATTTTACTTATTTTTTTTCTATTTTGTTTAAACAAAGCAAAAATTCTTGTTCAAGTCCTGACAACGTATTGTGTAGATTAGAATAATTTTTAGTTAACGAAATCTCTTAAGTTTCCTTTTGTGAGGATTACTGCAGAAAGTCTTACTTTATTAAATGAGACAATAAACCCTGAGAATATATGACTACGTTGTCACAAAATTGCTGATAATCACATGCTGCCCGAAATATTTTCATTTTCGAACAAACTTGATGAGTAGTTACAGCATCGGAAAAGATCATGTGGAGGCAATCACGACCGGAAAAGTGGTACGTTGTCGTGTTTTTGCCCTCAAAGAAACATCCAAAACAGTGTGCAGGCTATTCTTCGAATCCCTTCCTTTTCCCGTTACTTTATAGCGCCTGTGGATAAAATTGTTGTTTTCTAATATAAAAAAAGAGACAAGTGCAATAGCCTAATATTTCTTTAATGGATAAGAAAAATAGGAACAGCTGCCTGGCAATTCAAATCTGTGGCAACTGCCACATGCAAAAGGAATGAAGCAAAATATTTGTAACTTCCTAACGTCAAAGATTTAATAATCCAATCCAAATGTTATTGTTCGCCAGATCGACGTTGCTCTATCCCTTAAATCGTTGAACGCCAAACAGGGTAGCAGCAACTCTCATCTTTTAACGTCTTTTGGTCTGACGCGGCCGGGGTTTGAACGGACCCGAACCCCCGACCTCCCGGTTGTGAGGCGGACGCTCTACTGAGCCAACACAATCGGTAGATATCAATATCAATATTAAACGACATGTATATTTGCTTCTTATTTGTTACAAATACATCACTTGGATATTGATTTCTGACAGTAACCCATCAGCCGCCCTCGCCCGTCGAGTCTGGGACAGTCTCTCCTGCTGTCCACTCAAGGCCATAAGTGTCTACAGATCACCTGGAGAGACTGTCTCAGGCTTGGCTGAGATACTGACTTGGAATCGTCACACAAAACTGGAAAAACTCTCTATCGAAGACGTAGCTGTCTGGGAATCGGGCTTGGTTAGACTAGTAGAGGCGTGTCGATCCATCCCAACAATGAAACACATTCGGTTAGTACAATATTATAACATGGGAGCTTCTGGATGAATCTGTTCTTTAACGAGCAATACGAGATGTGAAAAAAAGAAACGAGACTGTTGCCCCCAACCCCCCCCCCCCCCAATAATTTTGACAACTTGAAAACATTCATCACATGCAATGGAAATATATGTCTTAAAAAGCATCGGGAAGCACTATAAAACCATTAAACATGGCATAAAATACGATTAAACATACAATATTGTCAATTTTTCGGCGCGCCGAAAATTTTAAGTTTTTTTTCACTTTTGACCCCCCCCCCTAGTTTGAAGGCTCAAACCCTTGTCCGTCGTGCTAAGCAAATCAGGGTCTGAACAACCTGTGCTGCAGACTAGTACTTCCATAGGCCCTGTGTTATTGCTGCTCCGGCACAAGCTCTGAAGAACAAGATTAGCCTTGGCTTAAGGCGCTGTGGAATTTTAGTGCCAAAATAAAGTCTGTGCCTGCAGACTACCCCCCCCCCAGTCCGAAACATGAATCGATGCCCCTGCCCCCAATTCCCACCTTAAACTCTGTTCTTTTAAGTAAGTCCGGTATAGTCTGCATGTATAATGTCTTATATATCGTTTTGTGTGGTTTGTGTACTTACCAAGGTTGTTCAACTGTGGCAGCTGTCAGGGAGGCGATCTTCAGATGTATCTGGACAGAATTCATCGAGATGGTAACGGGGGAATACTGGTTTTTGTGTGGCAGGTATGTCAATATGAGCTGAATATCATCCGCTTTCTTTGTAGACAATGAAAAGTCCTGTGTTATTATTTTTGTATATAAGGGACCTGACACCACAAAACGAACAAAAAATCGCAATGGCAAGTTTCTCTTAAATGCGGTAAATACTCAAGTTGAGTTTGAAAAGTTGATTCTGGGATTCTGATACTTTCTTCAAGTGCACACACTCCTCTCTAAAATTTGAGGGTCAGAAGTGATTAAAAAGCATGATTTTTCTTGAAAGTAAGTTGACTATGTTTTTTTGCGGGATCTTTAGAATTTTGCAGAGTGCGATCTAACTTCGTCGCGTCAGCGCAAGAACGCCCTTAGACGCCATTTATTCATAAACCCGTCAGTGCAGAAAGGCCCTCATGGAACACGCACGTCAGTGCAGAAAGGCCCTTATGGAACACGCGCGTCAGTGCAGAAAGGCCCTTATGGAACACGCGCGTCAGTTCAGAAAGGCCCTTACAGGAACATGTGCGCGTATATACTAACGGCATTACTGCGGTCATGCGCGTGTTCCGTTAGGGCCTTTGCGCAATGTCGCGCACGTTTCATAAGGGCCCGGTAAGGGCCTTTCTGCACTGACGGGTTTATGAATAAAGGGCGTCTAAGGGCGTTCTTGTGCTGACGCGACCTCTTTATAACTGTAATACATCCAAATGAATTAAACTCTGACTTTAGCCCAAGTGTGAAACATGCGGCGAAACAATGAAATTGCCAAATTATGAAACGAGAGAAGTTCTTGCATACCGCGCCTTTTACCAAGCACAAATGAGAATTCGGATATGAACAAGTCACCAAATCTTGCCAGCGAATCACAATTATTTGAGTGCGTCCTCAACGTTCATTTGTAGGCAATTATATGCCATGTGGTACGTCAATAGTCAATCAACTGTGACTCTTTGTAAAACGGGACACGTTTTTTTTCCATTAACGAAACGAACATAATTTTCGTAAGTGTCCAAATCAAGAACAATATATTTTTATAAGAGTTTCCATAAGTTTACATGCTGTGCTTTACATCTAAAGACCGTGCACATAATATAATAAATGTACATGCATACTCAAACGTATTGGTAAATTAGTGGAACAGTCGTGTGGTTTGGAATTGTTTGTTCGTTTTGTATTATTTCCTTTGCTAACCTGTCCGGTCAATTTGTTTTTCCGTGCTCAAGCTTTTCTTTTAATAAAAATATTTTGAGGCCTATTCAACTTACAAGCTCGCTTTTGCATATGCCCCATTCATTTTTCACTGTATCCCTATAGCGATTATCATTTTACAATTATTGACCGCTAGATAATATTCTGTGCCATTGTATGTCCTGTGCATGTCAAAGAATGACTGGGATTAATTTATTATTGTTCTTTTATGTATGCTTTTGAGAATTATGGAAGAAATTGAAATTTAAATTATGCTGCGTATAATTTGATAATTGATTTCTCATCTATGATAAATACGTTATCAATTATACAATTAAAATTAAGTATGGACTGAAAGTAAAATTTAAATTATGTTGCGTGTAATTCCATAATTCATTTCTCATTATAATAGATTTGCTATCGATGTTACAATTGAATACGAGTGTGGATTTTGGAATGTGCTCCAATTTTCAATTCAGACTGTGAGTGGGATCAGTATCTTTTTAAACCATGCGGTAATATGCTTATCAATTTTGTATCTCAACAGGTTGGAACAATATTTCAAGGTCAGATCGATCACAGTCATTGAAAACCTGACGATAATAGTGAAACTATGTATAACGCGA